>JAFELO010000012.1:651740-699806 GCA_017140195.1 Eumaeus atala | reverse complement strand
AAAAAAAAAAAACAAAATAAAAATGATGGATCCAAAAAGCCCCTGTATAGTGAGTAGCGCGTATCATTGATACCTATAGTACATTTGTGTGGTTTCTTCCTGCACGCTATTACATCCGGTATCAAGCTGGCAATAGAGTAGAGATTCATCTAGCACAGTCGATCAACAGGGGAAGAGGTCGAGGCTGGGCGATAAGATGTGAACCGGCCGTTAGTTGGTTACCCAGGGCCGGATTATGATAAACGCCGCCAACGCAATGTCGTATCCATATGTTGCAAGCTCTATGTGGCGGAAAAATTTCAGAAGTATGCTTATCATATTTGAAATTTTAATTAGTAATTTGCATTATTATTTCTAAGTTTTGGAAAAAACAAATTGTTGTTTTGCAATTTAGGGCCAGAAAAGTATGTGTCCTAAGCCCGGCCCTGTTTCGGCCCAAATGACATACTCACGACTGCATGAGGAGAACTGTTGGCTGATAAAAAACGGTACAAAACATACTAAATCGTGTTTATAGCCACTGGCGGTAATGGTTACTTCCAAGGGCGCTTCGTGATGGTATTTAATGGGTTTTAATTACAAGTTATACTAATTTAAGTTGATTAGACGGCTGAGTGCTAACTGCTACCATCCGCTGACAGATAAAGGCACATTAAAATATTGAAAGATACCAGTATATTTTTTTTGGACTATGGATGTTGTAGCATCGCTTGCAGTGTCAGTTTTTATGCATAATAGGTAGAAGGATCTAACGAGCTGTCTGAATTATTAACTACCGCCGCCCGTAGAAGTTGATACAATTCACGTAATTTTGTGTAGATGTTGTCCGTCTCCCCTCCTCTGGGCCATCGGCTGCTCACACGACGCGGCAACGGTCTGATAGGAGTTGGATTTTTTACTCATAAACTTGTGTCTTGCGTCCAATATTTTTGTCCATCCTATCGTAATTTGAGAATTCACTTGTTTCTTTTTTATATTCTCGTCAGTGGGACTGGGACAAACAAGAAGCGGAGTCTTTCGACAACTATTGACCATAAACATCCGCATAATAGTTTTGCAAATGCGTTGTCCTACTTTCCTTCTCCTCTCCAACAAAGCGCACCAAACGCGAGTGAGACGTTGCCACTTCACGGCGGTATCATGTGAGCGAGAGGTACCTGTCGGTCCAATTCCGCTGAAATACAGCACGGAACTACCTCTTATTAAGCGTACAACCATATTTCACTCATAATTTTCTATTCTCTGTAACACAAAACTGTCTTAGCCGAAAATGTACCAGAAATACATCATATTGACCAAGATGAGGTCGAGAAACTATCACGTAATTTAATTAATGCCCCACCAATGTGTAATCCTCTATTCGTGGGACTCCGTAATTATTACTTACACTAAAAGATTATGAGAATATCAAATAACGTCTGAGAAACACCTCCAATTTCCGTGTTTTGTTGGAAAGTGTCTATTACTACGTGTCCTTATAAGTAAATAAATAATGTAGTCGCTAGTGACGTAAACACGACATTTATCAAGACATCGCAGCATTCACTTTTCCTTTCATTTCAATACTTCCCACGTAAGTAGGGATGGGTAAATCCTATCTCTTTCCTTCTCATGCTGTCCGTGTGTGTCTGTCTCGCTTGTTTTATTATCATCTTAAAGTATACCAGTTTGCTGTGCGCTTAGTCACCGCGGGTCAGACGCGGAGTTCGAAATGTCACTGCAATCAGTTCGAACTTCGAGTGGCAATAAGATTTTAATTTCGACATAATAATATACAGGAGCGTATTGAGCATCTGTCTAATTGAATACGTAAAAAAAATTGTTTTTTTTTTTTATTTGGCGATCTGTTACGACGAACCTAGTTGGCTACCGATTCCATCCGATATTATACTGACATGTTGCCTTCTTTCTGCCCCCTCACGAAACGCAACAGTACCACAGCTACGTGCAGTCCAGTGTACGTTTTTAATGTTAGGTGAATATAGTTGTAGTAGTTTAAAGGGGCAAACGAGGAGTTTTATAGTTCTACCAACGCACATAGGCAGTGCGTAATTGTTATACAGGCGTGTTGCCCTCCAGTGAACCAGTAGTAGCGGGGGACGGCGGCCATCTATGTAATTATGCTTCCACCAGTAGACCGACAGCTTCCCTCGGGCTCCCTGCAATCATATCAAAGGCACACAAGTGTTGGCCGCTGTCGATTCAGGAGACACAGGAGTAGCAGCGGTGGGAAGGTGTGGTGGAGCAGGCAAGGCTAGACCGACAAATGCTGATGGTGAAAAAGAGCTTAAGAGTACCCATACACAAAGTATACAATCACCAAATGACCCTTGAACGCTAAATTATGTTCGAGGGTCTAACATACTCTCGTTAGTAATGACCAACCTTCGCCACTACCTTCTCAAGACCACAAACAAACAATTTACTATAGGCCAGAGGTTCCCAACCAGTGTAACGCGGCGACCTGGCAAGCCGCGTCTAGAGTATCTAGTCAGTGATCATCAGAGTTCTGCCTTGGTTATTGTATTTATTTGTTGTAAGTCAATATTATAATGACTAGTTGCGGCGTACCGTTGTATTTCTAAAATGTATTTTTTAAATATATTACAGGGTGGCAAATAAGAAAATACGCTGCGAACTGTAAAAGGTTGGGAAGCCCTGCTATGGGCTCTTTGACGCCTTTTAAATGTATTTGATTTGGTCTTTTCAAGCGTTTACACGAGGTTGTTAAATAATACCATTAGTTACGAGAGCCACACCTAGCTGTGATCGGCATAATATATTATAATCAATAATTTAGATTTATGCGAGACTGTCTTTAGCCCGTGACTTTGTACACGTGGGTTGTAGAAGTTTCTATAATAAATAAGATTTATTGTGTTTAAGATAGATAAGATTTTTATGTTATTCCAGACAAAGGTCCTATTTCTGTGCTAGATTTCATCCAAATGTGTACAGTAGTTTGAAAAAGTATCAAACATGCACGCAATATGGTTTGCATCAGTGTAAATGCATTTTATAAATTGTAAAGCGGTCGATTTTGAAATAGCGACCATTTTCAGTAGTACTACTTTGAAAATAGTCTTATTACTTTGAAAAATATGTAGCCCTATAAGTAACTATGTACTCATAGTCTAATTTTAACTATGGCTGCCATTTCTATAGAGACTAGCCAACAGCGCCGAACATACACTAGTTGCGTAGGCAAACACAAATGCACTCTCTTCCCTCCTTCTTTTATACCGATGGGAGGACAGAGACATGACATGACCGGAGAGAAATCAGACGCAGGACCGACGGCTTAACGTGCTCCCGAGGTACGGGGGCGCAACACGACCAATTTCTCGATTACTTCTCGGATTTTTCAAATCCTATCCAATTGCAACAACCGGCTGTTACTAGTAACGTGGCATCGAGCACGCCTACATTCAGACCACTGGACAATCAAATGAACCTCACAAGTACTTAAGTACACATCGGATGTCCTGCGTGACATTTTCAAGATATTTAAAAAAAATGCCGCATATATCTAAATAACACCGCATAGGTCAATAAGTTTGTGGAAACAAAACACTAATGAACGCCAACACCATTTCACGATAATAAATTCACACACCGTGTGTGAAATGTTACCGAGCCATCGAATTCTGCGTGTTAATAACTAGGCAACGTGGTGAAAAGTAAAATTTATTAAAAAAAATATTTTTTTACTAAAATCTTGTTGATATTTGTAGGTTGAAAGCATTAGCCGGTTAATATATTGACAAGTTACACGAAATTAAGAGCTTACAATTATTATTCTTTTCAGTAATGACTGAATGACATGATATTTTGCCTGCTCTATGCTGACGGATGTGCCCAGTGCAGCCTCATCGTTTATTATAAGACAAGTCGGGCGGCTGTCGATAGGAGGACAGTCCTCCTTTCCCGCAGATGGGACGGATGCATCGCGATAGTTATTTCAGATTAGCTAAAGCAACTATTATTATCTGTGCCGAGGGGACCGGGTCCTCTCTAACGAGGGGGGCAGCTTAAGTGCGGCAGCTAAAGTTGACCTTACATTGTGTAAAACCTAGTCGAGCTATCGTAACATGGGGGGACGGTCCCCCCCCCCACTTACACGACGGGCATGAAATGACATTGACATGAAAATTCTGCGGCATTCCAGAGAAGTAAAAAAAGGCCTCGATAAATGGACTATTCAACATAAAGAAAAATCTTTCTATTCGGGCCAGTAGTTCCTAAGATTAGCGAGTTCAACAAGACAAACAGTCTCTTCAGATTTATATAATCAGTAGAGACAAGAACTGAGTCTCAGGTTTCGCCTGTCTAAAATGTATCCCAAGAGAACTATTTCTTTTTTCGGAATAAATATATGTATTTTTTGTATTTTGCGTTCCTGATTATAATTTGTATCAGCGTCAAATTTTATTTATATTTATATAAACCCGATCAGTTGTTTTTACGTGAAAGAGTTTGCATTAATAATGTTAGTCTATAATTTCAAGGTTATATATTGTGTTTGTTCTATCTATATATGGATTTGTATTTTATATGATAACAATGAAATGGCAACACAATGGATGTCAGTAAAGTAGAGTACATCATATATCTACCAGGAGTTCAATAGGCAAATTATACACTAACGCCTTCCTCGGGAATCGCTTCCGAGGTCCGTTTAGTTGATTTTGATACAATCCATCACTTAAAGACATACAGCTTTTGGGGACTTAGTTTTCTAATATATGTAGATATTCGAGACATGATGGAAGAAACATAATATTCGAAGATGCAGCAAAATGTTGCCAACCTGACAACGTAATTGTTGTAGGCAAAGTTTAACAAACAAATCAAATTCGTATAATGTTGTGTTTTTACAATAATTATAATAATCAAATCGAACGATTACCGATTCGGTACGTAGTCGGCCCTCCAGTGCAAATGTTTTGATTACATGAAAACTACGAGTATTTCTTAACAGTTTACAAAATATGCAACCGCGTATTTCGTTTTATATCGTGGGCAAATGCTTTTGATATGCCACTGGACCTTGGTGGGACCGGTGGTTGGACCGGTGGAACTCGTAGATAAACCGAAAACCCACTAAAATCCCCAGGTGCCATCGGGAGCCTCTGCTGAGGTACTTCGGGTATGTCAGCAACAGATCACCATGGCGACTGGCCAGTATGTCACAAGGGACCGGACCCCTCCAAAAGGGGGCATTGGTCATTCAAGGTCAGCCCATCCGACGTCTGGGTTGTGTATTGATGTTGGGTGCTTATCTGAACCCTTGGTCCAGGCAGACGGCTTAAGGTGCTCGTAGTACCTACGATGCACTCCATACGTCCTCTGGTGGGGCGGACCATTATCCACCTCTTATGTGGCCCCCGCAGCGTCCACCTTCCGGTATATGTCTCGCAGAAAGAGGCCTTCGCCTCTCAGAACCTGCCCCTCTCCAGCATCGAGCAATAGAACCGAGGGTCTCTTCATTCCACTCCTATTTGAAGATGGGACTGAGGAGCAGCAGAAGGAAGAAAGGAAGGAGCTTTTGCACACGCGGCAGAGGGCGAGGATGGAAACCTCACCCCGTCGCGCACTGTCCCAAAGTTGGTGGGGTGTTTGGGACAACCCCCTGTGGAGGCGGTCCTTAGGGGACTGACTAACGTCGAGGTTCCCTGATGTTTTATGGATGGGGAAACTCAACAATGGCGGCAATGATGGCACTCGCGATGATAATAGTGAGTGGACTATGATGTGCCGTGGAACAAAAAAAAGGAAGTGCTGGTCCGATTTGGAATATTCTTTCAGCGTTATACAGCCCATTCAAATAGGAAGACTATTCCTTCATCTACCATCAGTACGACCAATATGTGCGAAGTGCGCGGGTGAAATCACGGGGCGGTATTGTTCATGGTCCAGCGGTAACTGGTGGCAGGTCGGTTATCCGCTTATGAACATTTTTAATTATCAACAGAAGTGTCACTATCAACTATACTTTACAACCGATCTTGTGTCGCGCGTGTCAACAGCCGGTTTTGCCGCGTTTGTGTGAGCTTCCGGTGGCCCATTAGAGGGAAGGGTGGAAGGAATTAAAATAATGGCCACGGGGGGACCATGGTTGCTGTAAAACTTCTGAAACGTCGGGCTACATAAATAATTCAATAAACCGCGACAAAATCCGTAAAAGTAGTTTTATTGTAATGTCTAACATTCGCGTAAACTTAAGAAATCAATAGGGTGGAAGGAAAGCGAGATGCCTGCATAACCTGATGTCAAAGTTGGTAGTCACCAAATATTCAAGTGGTGGCAGCGGTTCAAAAATACTGTGGCCTGGAGATATATAAGTGGCAGTGGAACAGTAGAAAGTGTGGGCCAAGTCCTATAAACATATTAATTAATGTATAAAACATAAAAACCGACTGCAGAAGATTACATATGAAAAAGCTAGGCTAGCCTCTAGCCACTTCTACAGTTGGGGCCCATTGTTTACCGAGATGATTTTTATAAAGTGGTAATGAGTATTCCAGACCTAACTGCACATGCAATTATTCCTTTGTTGGCGTGACATTGGAAAGTATTGGTATAAATGCGCACCCAACATTTCTTTGTTCTATATAATAGCCCACGCGCACACTTAAGACAATTAAATTGTTTAGTAATATTTGACTCGCGATCGACCTTCGTGTAATAACACGAATATAACACAATAATTCATAGTTCACGGCTGGATATGAATTACGCAAGAGCGCCTGGTAATATAGAGGACAAAAGATATAAATGTGAATATGAATGGGATATTTAAATGTAAATGGTATATTTAAATGTGATTTTAAAACATTTTCTTTTTTGTTCTGTGTAATATTCAGAAAAACTAACAAAATATTTTTCATTCTAGGTAATATTAAAAGTCTTTTGTTTAAAATATTTTTGAAGTTCTTGCTACAGTCATTGTACAAGCTAAGCCAAAACTTAAAGATTCGAATATAGTGGTCACACACAGGATATTTCATAGTAAAATATATTTAGTTTCGTCTCAAAAGGATGAAGAAGATACATATTTTCATTAAACAGAACATCGCAAAAACCTTAATTATTGTTAGTGACCTTTTGTCTCTTTCCGAGGGACCTACTACTGGTTGGGGTGCTATTGCATTCGCCATAATAGCCATAATAGCTAGGCAGGATTTGGGGAGGTACTTCTCGCTCACATTATAGCGCCGTATAGTCATAGATATGCGGTCGCGTTTCGTGCAGTTTATGAGTCGCCGTCAGCCCGTTGGGAGGATGAGGTGAAGGAGGGCAATAACAAAAATCTTGAAAAGTCGGATATATACATCACAATTATAGATACTGGGTATAAACCTAGTAGGCGCGTATTGCAACGCCCACTTACAATAAATATGAGCTGTTATTGAAGATGCGTTGTTGTCAGTTGTTGACTGCACATTCGACACCGACATTCGTCTCTACCTTCTATGCTGCCGTAAACCCCAACCCCAATGGGCAATCAGAATTCTCGCCCAAATTCATATTCATTAATTAAAATTAATTCTAAAATGGCTTTCAGTTTAGTATAAGAACAATGATGCAGGAGGAAGTAGGTATCTAGGAAGAGGTAGCGCCATGCTGCGTAGGAGGAGGTAGTGCTATGTATGGTGTATGACACTACGTCCTCCAATGTAACGGAATTGGGCCGCCACGACAGGGAAAGTAACTTTCGCTCACATGGTACCAGCGTAAAGTGACAGCATCTGTCGTAAATTATCTGTGTAAGAATCATGCTAATGTCCATGGACGTCGGTAGTCATGAAAAGTCACCGATTGCTTGTTTGCCTCCTTATACAATAAAAAAGTAGTGTACGCATATCGCAACATCCGCTTTCTCTTACTCGTTCAATGTACATTTGCGTTATTTATGGAATTTACAACCCGATGTGAATATGCAGATGCCATCGGGATTGTCATTGAAATACATATTTAGTGAACAACAGGTCCTTAACTGCCCAGCCATACCGGTCCCATTCTACAATCGAATAAAAATTATAGATTAGAATAAAATCTATAGTTTAACGTTGCGATATGCGTACACTAGCTCGCGTCATCACAAAAAATATCTTATTCAACAACATATACAAAAAAAAACCGTCGTGCTAATGTCGTTTACTCGATCATTTTATATTTGTTCCTGTTTATGGATTTACTACTAGATGAGCAGATGCATCGCGCCTCTTCTTTCCATAATGCCCTAAGCCCCATTAATTTTAATCTAGCCCGACGTTTTATTGTAATGATCTTTATATTGATTGATAGTATCGAAATACATTTAGAACAAGAACTATAGTGTGCGCTGGTCACAACGCTCGCTTACTCACAATAAATATGAGCTTTTATTGAAGTTGCGTTGTTGTTAGTTGTTAACTGCTCAACCGACACCGACACTCGACACAACAGCCTTGAAAGTACCGTCGATTTCCAAGTTCCAACGTCGTGTTAATATCGTTTACTCGATCATTCTATATTCGTCTAGTTTATGGAACAGGTCCTAGCGGTAACGTACGGAACTTATCTACATCTGCTTCCTAGGCTATTTATAGAAAGCCTTTTGTTTATAATCGTACTAAAACCTAAATATAACTCAGTCAATTTTTATTGCGTAAAAGATACTATTACGTATTGCGTTTACTTTGTTACGGCGATTCCCCAGTTCCTGCATTACTGTTTCTTCTTTTGGAGGAGTCCGGTCCGTTTTGCCAGTCGCCGAGAACCCATCCACGTCCGATGGTAGTGCGTAAACACATTTCCCTGTTACAATTAAAGTTTCTTATTATTTAATAATCAACATCATCATTCGCCGGGAAGGAGGCCGTCCAACCAACCGTCATCCGGTGCGGGGCCGCCACTCGAGAACATTTCTACCCTAACGGATAACGATTCTGCGAGAATTGTGTTTAATCTGCGAGAAATATAAATAGTAAATATTAACTCTTTTTTGATAGCTCTCAAGCACAAATCTATGCAGGTTTTACTATTAATGATTTATTTTTATTTATCATTAAGAGACGGTTAGTCCTTACGTTTCTTAATGCTTCTAGATCCATAGGCCTCCTTGGCTATTCATAGTTTCAACCAATTATTTATGTAATCTGTTCAAACTATGAATATATGGATTTCACAGTTCGTAGCTGATGGCCAAAATGAACAGAAATTGTATGACGACAGCGCTCAGTACTCACTTATCGTTAGTATCACTGCCGCAAAGTGACCGCTACCCAGCGCTGTCTCGGAAAACGAAATATGGAAAGGGGAAAGGAGGGAAACACGTTACCACAACTTCTATGCGCCCATGTTTTGCCATGACATGTTACAGGCTCACTTGATTCCGGCGCAATGTGACGGCGTCGTTGTCACGTTTAGTGCGGTTTGTGAGTAGTCGGTGGCCCATTGGGGGAGGATGGTAGGAGGGCAACGCACCTGCGTAACAATGTCCATGGGCGTCGGTAGTCATCAAAAGGCCCCGATTACTCGTTTACCCCTTATGCTATTAAAAAAAATGTTTCCGTCGGCCGTCGCCAGAAGGTTCCATCTTCTTGTTGGCCCCCTTATATTGTAGAAGAAGATGATCTCACATATAGAGCTTCATAGTATAAATAAAACTCGTGCCTTAGTAAACAACTGAGTAATTTTACGATGCCAGATATCACAAAACAAATGTTCTGGAGACTATGACAGCACTGTGGGGTACGTCGACCCATATGACTAAACTCCAAGAGCTTGTAGTTCTCTTAGTCATACGTACAATCATTTTTATTGTCCTCTTGTTAGGCATCTAGTACACAGCTGCTATACAGAGCTATTTAATCTACATCAAAAAGGAGGTTATCATTATAGTACGTACGTGTGTACAGGAATTACAAAATATTTACATATGGGAATCGAAACAAACATACATTTATTTTTCATTTCTTGAAAACATTGGTATATGTGGCGACCAAATATGGGAGTTTACCTCTTACATTTATAATCGGTCTCAAGTTGTAGTTATAAACAACTACACATCTAGCGGAGTTACCGTTCCTAGTGGTGTTCCGCAAGGATCTCTACTGGGGCCTTTGCTGTTTGTGGTCCTTGTGAACGACATCGACCAGTGCTATCGATCGTCCAAGCTTTTATGTTTTGCTGTCGACATGATTTTTTTCTCCAAAAATAGTGTATCTGATGCCCATAAGTTACAAGATGAGCACTATTGTCACAATAATTAAGTAGATTTAAACCCATCTAAGTGTAGATATTCATTCAAACATTCACTCGAAAACGGAATCAAATTAGTCTTAATTACTTACTAAAATGTACTAAACTTCCCAGAAACAATGTTACACGCGATCTTGGTGTAATCCATGATTCGAAGTTATTGTTTGACACTCATATTGACAATATCATCTTGAAAGCATCTCGAGCTCTGGGTTTTCTTAATCGCAGTTCTAAGGATTTCACTCGGATTAAAACGTTGTTTGTACTATGTAACTTCGAGTACGCTTCACGAATCTGTAACCCTGCATATGATGTAGATATATCGCGTATTGAAAACATATATCGAAAGTAAAAAAAGTACTATTGATAGCACTGTTCTATATTTTTATCTCAGATGGGGGCAAACGAGCAGGTAGATAGTGACTACCGCCCTACATAGACTTTGCAAGTAAATACTTTGAAAACGACGAAGGGAGACATATTAGTGGTAAACACGCATACTTGCGTCTTATGGGGGTTAAATTGGACTAAATTAAGTCTGTTCCATACCGAGACTTTGAATAACAAATCCTATTATCACAAATACCTATTAGAGTTCCATATAAGTCCCTACGGCAAAATGCAAGTGTTTATGTTCATTCCACTTCGGCAAAATGTCAGAAATTTAACCTTAACCTCATTACTACAAAAATTTCTAACACGAGACGTATGCTGACCCATAAATTTTTAAGAATCTTGAATTTTGGTTAACATTAAAAGTGTGAGAACTGGTGAGCATGTTTTGGACTAAAAGTATAATTTTAGTTTATATCTTATGGCGTAGACAAGTAACTGGTTCTCTGTTGCTTATTCAAGTATTTTAGACCGTAGTGTAAACTGCAAGTCTTCCTTCAAAACAAGATACAACAAAGAAACATAAAACAGCAGAGGAATAAGTAGCTAATAACAAATACGTACCACGATTTTTGTTCTACGACTTGGAAATTTGCTACATTTTTATTCCTTGCAATAGAATATTAATTAAATAATAATAATATGTAATCTATGTATTTCAAGTACATTTGACTTCTAAGGGGTTAATACTTTTCACATGAATGCCATATTAAAAGTTATGAAGTATAAATTCTACCCAACATGTAAATAGTGTGAAGGTAAGATGGCGCGTACGCCTTTAAACGTAGACTTAAAAATGTCAAGAAAGTACAATAAATTTGGAACAACTTTTAAAATTAATGTACATGAAAACGCGTAGGAGAAATGTTGTGTTCTATGATGTAAGTTATCTATTTGTAAGGGTTTGCGCATGTTTTAAAAGTAATCCTGAATACTCTCATGGTTTTGCTGCTAAGATAGGAGTTCATTTAAAGGCCTTAAATGGTGGGCTGCGGACTGCTAAGGAAAAATGATGACAAATGAGGGTGTTTATCACATTAAATGGTTTAACATGAAAAAAGTAATAGCACAATGTTTGTTTAAAATCACTGTATTTCAAAGCTATGTCCCTATGTCGGCGTGTAGTAGCCCTGTAGGAGTAGGTATACGTGCAGGAGAGCTAAACTCTCAGGTGAGACGCTTGGACTTATAAGGGAATGCAGGGCACATGAAAACGTTATGTCTGCCGATGTCAAGCTTCTTTCAAAGCGAATCTGCAAACTAATACGCCGAGACCTTCGCAGCTCAAATACGCTGCGGGTTTTTGTGGAGAAGCTTGGAAGAAGTCATCTGGCAAAGGTTAGGACTGATTCTGGGGTTACCGTTTCTTCTAGGCCTGGGATCTTATCTTTCTATAGCAAGTTGTATACGTCGCACGCACCTCATCACGATATCTTGAAGCACGATCCGCGTGCAAGCCTAAGACGACACTTGTCAGGTGATCTGCCGGACGTCAGCTTGAGGGAGATTAGTCCGGACCAGCTCTTGCGCAGCTTAAAGGGGGAAAAGCTCCAGGGAAAGACGGAATTACAGTCGAGTTTCTTAGAGCAGGAGGCGAACCTGTATTAAGAGAGCTATATATCTAAAAAGATTTTTAACTTTGTGCTTCATCGGGACGTATCTCCCAAGGCATGGCTTGGAAGTGACGTTGTATTGTTTTTTAAGAAGGATGACAAATTACTTCTTCGAAATTACAGACCAATTTCACTTCTCGGCCACATTTACAAGTTGTTCTGAAGAGTATTGATGAATCGTCTCACCACATAGCTTGACGAATTCCAGCACCGGAGCAGGAGCAGAAGATTTAGCACCATGGACCATATTTTCACCATGAGGCAAGTCGTATAAACGACACATGAGTACAATCAGCTACTGTCCTTTGCCTCTATAGACTATGAAGAAGCTTTTGAGTCTGTCGAAATCTGGGCTGTTCTAGAAGATTCACAGCGATGTCAGGTCGATTGGCGATACGCTGAAGTACTGAGGGTAATGTATGACGTTGCTTTTATGTCCGTTCTGATTCCAGGAGGTCAAACAAGGCCAAACAAATTGCATCGATGAGTTCGACAGGGGGATGTTATTTCCCCGAAACTGTTCAATAATGCTTTGGTGGACGTCTTCAAGACTTCAAGCTCATGATCCGGCATTAATATTAACCGCGAGTATCGTTGTGTTGGTGAACGTGGACAAGACAGAGGTCATGTTCAACGAACACGTTCTCCCTAGACCGGTCGACGTCGATGGTGCTATTCTCGAAGTCGTAGACAAATACGTCTACCTCGGGCAACTATTGTATTTAGGTAGACATAACTTCGAGAAACAAGTCGATAGAAGGATTCCGTTGTGTAGGGCAGCATTCCGGAAGTTTTGTCACATTCTCACGTCGCCTACACCGCAGAGCTTGAAGGCGAAAGTCTTCAATCAATGCGTTCTGATGACCTACGGGGCCGAAACAGAGCCTCCAATGGGAAGTTTTGGTACGGTTTTAATTTCTGGCCTCAGGGGAGGGCAACATGTTTTAACAATTATTAGGTCGATCTAGCCGAATTTTGGGAAAGGCCATCTCTATAAAGACGAACCAACTGTGCAGGACATATTATAGTGTTCAAGTGTCTGTGCAAGCATAAGAGCACTCGCTGTTCCCTCATTCTCCTATTCCGATGGAACGGCAAACCAACACGACCGGAGGGAAATCAGGCGCAGGACCGACGGCTTGACGTGCTCTCCGAGGCACGGGGGTGTAGCACCGCCAACTTCCTGACTCCGGACAGTTATTACAAAATGAAAATCCCGATAACACTTTGGTCCTACTCGGAACTCAAATCCAGGACCTTACAGGTTGTACATCCTTACCACTAGACCACGAGGGGGCGAGGATTTCTAACAATAAGCATTGATAGTTACTATAAAATATCAAGACTATTTACCTGTACCTGATGACGATATGAATCGTTTATAAATGTAACACAAAATGAATAAATAGTGCAGATTATATAAAGTTCTTATGTGTTTATTGAAGTGATCATAAACTACGTATGTCTAAGTAGATTTATTGTAATGTTTAGTACAGATTGTAGTATAGATAAGTGGCATGCACGTGTAATACCGCATGTTTTCCTACTAGTCATTACTGGTCCCGTAGTCGTTAGCGCTCGCTACATATTCTATAGTTCATACTTTTGCTTTACAAGTTATACTGTAAGTAAACCCAGGTGTTGTTTACGTCGAAAAACGATTCTTTTTATTGATAACCTTCTTTTTTTGGTGACGAAGAGAAGAATGCATTTACGCATGATACCTGGGAGCCCGGGTAGACCCCCTGTCCTATGTTGGACTCGGCCATTGGGTAGCAATACCAACTAAACGGGAGCCTTCAGCCGCTATTAGTGGAGGGTCCCGGATCTGCAGGCAAGTGGACCCCTCCAGCAATAGGCTGGCCACGGCCAAAAGACCAGACTTCACCTCCTCGGGGACTATCCGGCCACGCTATGACAGTCTACACGACGCCGTGTCTTTATGAAGTGGACCGAGTTCCCATCCAGGCCCGACACGGAACATAGGGGCACTACTGTAGGTGCTGCAGATAGCGCCTCCTTCTTACCCCCATTCGTCGTCGGCGGGGGGAGGCCGCGTCGGCAGCCTCCTCTCGCACCCGCTCGTCGGCTTCCTTCTGGGACATGACGGTCTCGCAGAAGGAAGCCATCGTCTGGTAGGACTCGTCGCCGCCCAGCATCGCGACGTTTTTAGCCGTTATCTCTCTACCCCACCTCTGCATTCACGAAACATACCCTAACCGGCGGTCCCGCAGGATCTCGTCATGCGTGGGGTTCAGGCCTAGAGCCCTCCTATCCGAGACATGGGAGCGGCTCTCGGTAAGGACCTCGGCCATAAGTTGCCACGGGGGATTACCGGCTAGAGGGGCGGGTATCCCCGGATCGACCTCGCTGCGACGACCCTCTGCGCAGAGTGCAGATGGGCCTTATTTCTCGCAGTGAGACGATCCGCCCAAACCGGAGCACCGTACGTCGCCATACTCTGAGAGTCTGCCCAGCGCACTCGCCGCCTTCACTACCTTCGGTCCCACCATAGCGAAGTGTGGGCCGAAGGTCCACCCTCCGTCAAGAATGAGCCCCAGATATTTCATGTGGGGGCTCAAACTGACCCTCTCCTCTCCGATCTGTCGAGCGGCCCCTTGCGGCCGGTCCAGCGGAAGAGAAGGGCATCGGTCTTTTCAAGTCTCACCCGAAGGCCTAACCCATGCGGCTGATCACGAGGTCAACGCCCATCTCGGCCAGCCGCGGGTCTCCTTGTAGTCCCGTCTCCGGGCATAGACGTAACAGACGACCCTCATCCCGGGGTGGAGACAGCCTCGCAGGACCCAGTCGACGTTCCACAGGATTGGTCCAAGCACAGAACCGTGCGGGACGCCGCTCCCGACCCGCAGTATTGATAACCTCGTGCGGCAAGGTGTATATGGGCGTAGCCCTCACTTCTGTACACTTTTCTACACGATTACATAAGAAGCGTAATTTTTAGGGAGCGTATGTATGTACCATCTTTTTAGACTATAGGGAGACAAGCGAGCAGTCGGACACACTTATACTCTTCTCTGCAACAACATCCAGGGCCCGAGTGACTAGTAGTTGTCGGTTTTATTATTACCGACCTCGGATAAGAGATCGTACGAACAAGAAAAAGAAGAGCTCCACAAACATCTTCATATTTTTTATGCAGATGCGTTGTCTTACATCCTTTTCACCAATGGGTCACTGACTATTCATTCACGAACCGCACGAAAAGCGACAGCGACGCTGTCACTTTATGCCGGTGTCAAGTGAGCAATAGGTACTTCCCCTGTCGTGCCGGCCCCATCCCGTTGCATAGGAGGATGCAGTGTCATGAGCTATGCTATATATAATGCGAGTGAAAGAACTTGCAAATGTATTTTAAACTGTAAAATTTTTAGTGTTACATCTATTGCACTTCATACGGTGGAAGACGAGCGGATTTTTGTCACTTTTTATTTTGGTAAGTACTCACAAACGTCGGCATAACCAGTGATTATACCGACTGTCCTCAGTTGTGCTCAGCGTTGCTCTCAGCGTATTCCCTATGAAACCCCATTTATTTTTCTTTCTTTATAGAGTAGGGAGGCAAACGAGCAATCGGAGCCTTTTCACAACTACCGACACCCATGAACATCCAACACAATTACTATGCTGATGCGTTGCCCCACCCCCCAATGGGCCACCGGCTACTCACAAACCTCACAGAACGCGACACTGAAGGTGTCACTTTACGTCGGTATTAAGCGAGCGAGCGGTACCTCCCCAGTCGTGCCGGCCCAATTCCGTTGCATAGGAGGATGTAGTCCCATGCAATATGTATGTAAATCACAACAATCAGAATGAAAATCACACAAGTCACCTAGCTGCTTACTCACGAGAAGGAAAATCTCCCAACCCCCTTTTTAAATACTTGTGCGATTGGAAGTTGAAGATATGGGACAGTCGTGGAATATATAGGGTGTGCAGAAAGCTAACATTTACATATAATATGCAATGAATTTTGTTTTAATTGAATTAAACGATACAGGCGCTACACATACACGAATTTACTTGTGTAGGACATGTTTTTGAAGTATAAACTTTGAAAAATGAAATACAATTGACATTAAGCTATTATTTACGAAAGGTTTGCAGAGGTACTTCAAGTGCCTTTGTAGCCGAACGGGATTTGTAGAAGTAGACTTATAATAATATTTATAACCGAGATAGATTTTGTGTCACTGAGCGTGATTTCAGTGAATTTACACTTTACGCGTATTAAAAATATACTGGTTAATATTATTACAAAAAGTTAAATACAAATTTTTAACAACAAAAAGTGTAAATTATCATTAACAATTGATTCAGATGTGACAACTACATTTTTTTGAAGCATACTGTAGTATGCAAGTTGAAGGAAGCAATAAAATTAAATAATTCAATTACAGTCTTGAAAACATTAATTTAATGTTTTTGAGGTGATGACAAATATGAAACGGGATATAGACTATAAGGCTTAATAACTGGGAGTATAATGTAGAGAACATCAAACTATTAAGACCCATTAAATTTATTAAAAGTATTCTAATTTGGCTTTTACACCCTTCAAGAAAAGAGTTTTACTTTTGTTACAGTAATTTAAGTTAACAATTTATAATAGTATTTAGTAAAAGTTACGTGTACATGCTGCATTGCATTGCATTGTACAAAGTACATGCTGCATTGCATCAAAACTTAAATGTTTACATTTGATATATAGCTTTGGCCCAATCTAGTTCTAACACCTCTCGTGTGGAAAGAGATTAGAAAAGCCTTTGCCCAGCAGTGGGACACAGTAGACTATTAATATTAATGATACAGCTTTAAGGATTTATATTTTAAGTTTTAATAAAGGTTGATAATTTGTATGAATTACTGGGTTAAAACCTAGGGACGCAGCTACGTCTTAGTAAGGTTTATGGTGTATAATTAAAATATGAACCAACATATAAATAGGGAATTAGCCAGCAAAACGAGGCAGGCTATCTGTGAGGTGATAACGCGTTTTAAAATCCAAACAATGCCATCTGGTTCGCGATGAGCAATGAGTAATTGGTTACCCCATTCGATCAGTAATATCAGCACCATGTCCCAATTTCTACTAATTCAATACTGCTTACTTTAGTCCATTCCTCTTATTTGCCATCCAGATTCTCCCCAGCTATGAAAAACAGTATAGCGGTCACTTCACGACGGTTTATTGTTATGGGTGATCATTTGCGTCATTTCTCATGAAGAGGATAACAATATTCACACTGTTATAATGGTGTTTTCCCAATCGCGCCTTAATTATCTGCAACTCAGCAATTACAACCAATACAATGCCACACACGAATAATTTGAATTTAAAACTAATGGTTGGTATGATGTGATGTAAGCCCGGTGAGAGGCGGTTGCCCAAGCTCAGTCGCCAACCAGGAAGCGATGGGGCAACTGACCTTGGCGTGCGTACGGGTGACGACTGCTCATCTGGCCTCTGTTGCGTAATGTTACACGAGTGGTACACTCGCGTGCCGAGAATTAGGCTCGCTAAAGCGTTTGTTAATTTTATATATATGTACAAAGGCACCACATCGTTTTTATCAAAATCTACTGAACAGATTTTCATGCGGGTTTCAGCCATGGATAGAGTGACTCCCGAGGACGGTTTTAGTGTATAATTCCCGGGCAAGACTATCGGGATCACTATTGTTTTATATGAAAACAAATATGTTTTAGAAAATGTAACACGCTTTATTTTTTAAACTGCATTTTATGGAAAATTGCGAATGAAATACAGCTTGAAAAATTTGATCTAAAATTGCAAGTTAATAACAGTTAGTTAAAGAAACTTCCTTTAAGTAGATGCGTTGCTCTCCTTCCATGCTCTGAAATAGTCCCTTGCAGCCAGAGGCCTCCCAAAAAAGGAGAGGGATGACGAATGAAAGCGCGAACTTGGAACCTGCTGGTCTACAGCTGAACGTAATTTCCACGAATGCATCATTGGTGACGCACTCGGTGAGCGTCAGCAGAGGTCCGTGGAACTGATTGAGAAAAAAAAATTAAAAAAAGCCATACGTAAACTGACAAATCATAGGTTTGAGGAAAATATGATGAGGCAACATAGTGTTATACCTCAGACACACATACATTACATACAATAAATAAATAAATTTTATGTTATGATTCACAAATTATATTTCCAAAAAATGTTCTGTAACGGGTAATGCAGATACGGAAATAAACAATGACTTCTAGATTTCGACAATTAAAGTTTCAGTTAGAGGTACTGTCATGCCGCATTGCAGAGGAAATGGGCCGGCGCGACCGGGGATGTATTTGTACATCATTTCACCGTAAAGTGATCGCATTTCGTGCCGTTTCTGAGTAGCCGATGGCCCATTGCAGGGGAAGGGGAGAGGTAAGCAACGCATCCGCATGACAATGTCTATGGGCCTCAGCAGTCGTCAAACGGTAACGATAACTCGTTTTCCCCCTTATACTATAAAAAGAATATTAATGATGACAACACAATGCGTTTTTTACTGCCCTCGATTTCCTGAATAAAAAATATTCACACTAAAGTGACTATGTTACAACGTTAATAGCCTCAGTGTTATTGCGGTTTAGCACTTGACTTCTATTGGCGTGGTCCAGGCTCGGTCCCAGCCATGTGCCAGTGCGTTTTTATAACTAAAGTTAATTTTATGAATTCTCTTACAGGGAAAAAAAAACATCGATGAAACCCTGATTCGTCTACTCGAATTCCATATAATCTAGGATGGTGCCTGGTTTCCCTTGTGGATTCAAGGGGTCAGATGATAGTCGCTCTGTGTAATACCGTCGTCTAATCTTTTGCATTACGTAGCCGACCCCGGTATCATCTGCTATACAAACGGGATAGATGTAGAACGAAGAAAAAAAAGAAGAAAGTGACTATTCACTTAGGTTACTAAGTACATTAAGCAATGTATTACGTAGGTGTCTAGGAGAAATAGTGCTCGATAGAGGGAGAGGGAAAGGAGGGGGCTCCTTTCCGCAGATGGTAAGGATGCCTCCCGTTAGTAATTTAAGATGTAGCTTAAGTAACTATTATTATTTGGCCGAGGGGACCGGGTACCCTCGGCCCCCTTGAGGGGGCAAGCTCACGGGTGCCTGCTAAATTTGGCCTTTAATTGTCTTGGGGGCTGGAGGAGCTGGTTGAGCTATCATGACTGGGAGAATCGTTCCCCACCTCCTGCCACTACGGGCGGACTCCTATAGTAATAATATTGTTTGTAAGTACTTTTGTCACTTTCAGCCAACAGCAATCTTGAATAAACCTGTATTAAGCGGCACCAGAAAAAATGTTAAATTACCTGCCACGTACAAGTTAATATATAATAATTTATGACAGATAATTAAAATGTTACATAATAATTAAAGGACCATATATCATACGTTCAAAAATAATATGTGGAATAATTTGTTATCTTAATAAATAAAGGTAAAGCAAAAAAATCGTTAAGTGAGAACAGTGTGGAAGTATTATCTGACCAGGTCACGCGTCACTGTGGCAGTAACCATGTCGCGGTCATTAATTGAAATAACATGTACTCTAATTTTGAAGTGAGACAAAGTTACATATATGTACTAGATTTTGAAGTGGGACAAAGTTACATATATGTACTAGATTTTGAAGTGGGACAAAGTTACATATATGTACTAGATTTCATTTAAATGGGTCCAGTACCTTCGCACGTTAGCCCTTACATAATACGGGACACGAATATTTTATAGATTTTGAGTAAGTCAATACATACAGACTTTTTCTTTTATAGAATAGGAGGGCAAACGTGCAACAGGAGCCTTATTACGACCTGCCCTCCTGACGCCCATGAAAATCCACATAATTATCATGCCGATGCGTTACCCTCTCCCCCCCCCCAAATGGGCCAACTCACAAACCACACGAAATGCGACACTGACGAGAGTTACCTCCCCGGACGTGCCGACCCAAATCCGTTGCATTGGAGGATGTAGTGTCATGCACCACAATGTATGGCACTACCTCCTCTTATGGAGCTTGGCACTACCTCTTCCTTTTGGGGACTTTGTTTTATAATAAGTGTGGATAGCCCAGCTGGACCGGCTCAGTTCGGCTGCAATGCAGCAATTACTGCTAAGTAAATACGTAGTGGTCCTGACCTGAACACAGCCTAATGGCGAGTCAAATATTACCACTATTTTTTCTTGAATAAATTCAACGTGCAAATGTCAAATTCGAATTATAAGTTGTGTTTTGCTAAAACCTAATTAGCGGTCGATAAAAAGTTGACGAGAAGTAGGAAGTGTTCTGCAATGGGTGTGCGAATAAACTGGTTTGCCGAGATAAGTGTGACGTCACAGATAACAGGAATTGTAGACGTTATCAAAGCATTTTTTATACTATTCGCTCATACAAATAGAACTAAAAAAGATATACTGAAACTAGAATGATAACATTAAGCAAATACCTTCAACACGGTCATGTCGGGGTGCGCCATGATCTTATGGTTCATTTTATATACTATAGGGAGACAAACAAATTTTTAATTTTTGATGACTACCAATGCCCATAGACATCCGCATTATTGTCATGCAGATGTGTTGTCCTTCCTTCAATACCTCACGAAATGCGACAGCGAAGCTTTATGGCGGTGTCATGTGAGCGAGGCTTACCTCCCCAGCCGACCTGGCCCAATTCACCTGCAATGCAACAGCACCTTTTACTAAGCCACGCTGCTAAAATATAAACACAAAACGACAAGTCTCGAGGTAACAGTGCAAAAAATCTGTACTTCTTGTAATAAACTGATATGGGAATAAGCTCTTAGAAGGAGATGAGTCAATTTGCTACTGGCATAACCAGTGTGCAGTTTTTTCTCAGATTTGGTAAGATTGGTTCGGATATATATATATATTTATATACAATAAATTATATCCCGTGCTTTTATGGATTGTCCACCCAAATCCCAATGGGCCATTGATTTCTCGTAAACCGCATATACGTGATAGAATAGTCATCGCTTTTAAGGCGTATGTAAGCAACAACCGAAAGGTATCCCCTCGCGCCAGCCCACTTCACCTGCAATGCAGTAAAGTCACGACTTGTTCAATAGTGTTAAACTAAATGGTGTTTACGTCAAGTTTATGATTATAGAGGAGGAGTCAAGATATGTAAGGATCGTGGTTAGAGTTCTCTCTGCCTACCCCATTAGAGATAGTTCCCTAATGGTTTAGACGTGAAGTTTGTATTATTATATGACTGTCGGATTTCAACTGGTTATACGGTGACGAGAAACCGGTCTAGCTGTATGCGATCATGCCTTATTGACGATCGAAAAAGTTAATTTATATTCATGTTCTTAAATAAGGTAAGAGAATTGATCTGTGGCATATTGATACATCCATTTTTAGCCTTCCGTGTTAATTAAGTAGCGGGAGTTTAAGAAATAACAATGACACTGGCTGCTATGTATTGAGAATGATGACTCATTAGTGGGTTTATATAATTGTACATTCCATATTCAAATTTCTTTTGAATTTCGTAAATTTAATCAAGATCAGGGTCGATTTAGCTATACAAACACTCTTGTATCGGTAAGCGTCTCTTCCATCTGCGGAAAAGAGTGGGGTCTGAACCCCATTTCGACCCCAATTAGACGCACATCGGGCAATGCAACTAGTCTCATCGCCCCACATGCACTCATAGGAGTTCCGTGAAGCTGTATAGTGCTTTTCTTCGCTTCTCCAGCATAAGTTCAGGCCCCAAAAAGAACCTGCTCCAAATAATCATATCAAATTCAAACGTTAGGAAACCTTTCGCGTAAATATTCGGAGCAGTAATAATAGTAAGCCTACATAAATCTAGAAGAATTACTTGATAGACAACTGACGCAAACTCTGCTGAAAAGGAAACATTGGACACGTCAGGCGAATAAGGGGATTATCCTTGCCTTTTTTTTAGTAGTAGTAGTACCTACACGCCTGTTATTCTCGAATAGGTAGGCAGAGGTGTGCTAGTACAGCCACATCTCGTAAGTCCATAGATATACTAGCACACCAACGATTAGCCAAGGTACTGAGGCCCATGATGTCATAGGTGGCAACTACGGGCTCATTCCAATTCCGGACAATGTAATGCGTGCTCTGAGTAATCTGAGCAGTCAGTCGAACTGTTGAGGCTGGACAAGCGCTGCCAACCAGTAGTAGGTCGCTTCGATAAAAAAATCTGGGAAACATTTAATAACATTGAATAACAACACGGACCTGGTGATCGAACCCAGGACCCCACGCGGCTAACGGTCTTAACAGGCGACACCGCACCGTTACACCACACAGACGATTTTTTTTTTTGGAAAACAGGTAAATCTCATATACGCAACCTTCTCTTTTTGGTATTTAATATTTTTAAATATGCTGCTTATGCACGTAGCTAACTAGACAGGTGGCTGTGGAGTAGGGCGGTCAGTGGTTTCACACCCACTCATGTCTACACAATGCTGTCATACTTCTTTTGTCAGCACACACAACATCGAGTTACTTGAATATCATACTAGAGAAGGGACTGGTCTTGGTAAAACAGAGATTTAGAATCTTTACACTTAATAGAACAAATACCGAGCATTTTCTGAAACAAATCGCTAGGATTTACGGAGTTTATATGAGCTAATCCCAGCATATATAAGAGTTAAATGTCTATATAGCGTATACCTAAAATTACACCTAATAATTTACCGGCTGACGGATCCATCAACACACAAATCAAATTTGAAACCTATAGTAGGTCTCACTTGTGCTGGATGCCTAGCCAAAACTACAAGTATGATAAGCTTTAAAAACTTACAGATTTATATGTATTTGACATATGAGTTAGTAGTTCGTTTGAGAGACTTACATTAACGGATGAAACCGAGGGACGCGAGGAGTCACATATAAAAATGAAGTGAAAAAAGTTTGAAGACAATTCGTGAACGATTTTAGCAATGATTTCAGGACCACATACTTCTTTACGCCTGACTCTTATGTTTCATTATTATAAATACAATTGATATTTCGAAAACTAGCACCCATAATCATTTCGAAATTATAATGGGGGCCGTATCAACTATTGCGTTTTAAAGTTTACCTTGTATTCGATTAGCGTGCTTGGCAGATGTTAAATGCTAGATTAATTTAAATTTAATGGTAAACAATTGAATATTATTTATAATAGTAACACATTTATTTAAATTAGAAAAACTCGCACTGATCATGACATGAGTAATCTATGTTAATACTTTAGTGTTGTAAATTAATTTAGCTTCAAAATATAGTCTATTTTCATGATCAATCATGGCAACATAGTCGTATTGTACGAGTCGCCGTATAACATTACGGCTGGCCATTTTGAAAAAATTGGGCCGTTTTGGGTTGTTTGTGGTGGGCTAACGATTAGCTGGATTGTCTTTGCGAGACGTTCTTAAATATGGTGGCCGACGTTTACCCATATCGGATATCTTGATTT
Organism: Eumaeus atala; assembly: GCA_017140195.1. Taxonomy (NCBI): domain Eukaryota; kingdom Metazoa; phylum Arthropoda; class Insecta; order Lepidoptera; family Lycaenidae; genus Eumaeus; species Eumaeus atala. Next base: position 676,034 of record JAFELO010000012.1, on the reverse strand, counting down.
TAGGCAGTTATACTGATCGATTCAATTATAATTGTGTCGATCGATGTATTAAAATCAGGCCATGTGTTTTCAGTGCAAATAAAAAAATATCCTAACCATGTAGGTTCCGCTCCCGCCTGCACCTTCGAACCTATCTACGCATACTTTTTCTATTTCTCTGTATTCGACAATCCACGCCATTGTTGTTGCCATGTCCAGCAACGTAGTGAGTGTTAATGTTACGAATTAAAATGTGTCAAATAATAAGGCTAGCTTTGAACGACGCCGAACACTTTCTGGCGGAATTCCACTCAGCCGTATTCAATCCAGCTAATCGTAAGCCCGCGAATAAACAAAAAAGAGTCCCGCCATTGAGTACGGCTAGCTGTAATGAAATACAGCGATTTAGACAATCCGACCAAGACAGATCTATCGCTATCGAAATATTTTATTTTATTTATTAGTTTGTAAAAATAATTGCACTAGAATTCTATCTGAATTGGCTGCACTATATGAGTGATGTACCTGTCGCTCACGAGTGACTGTACGTGGTCTCAGTTCGTGCGGTTTGTGAGTTTCCGATGGCCCAGTAGAGAGACAGCAGATGCGGAACAATTATGCTGACATCTGTGGGCATTAGTGATCATCAATAGGTTTCGGCTGCCAATTTGCACCTTCATACTTCATACTCGTATATAAAAATTACGGCTCTAATAGTTTCTTAACAAAAAAGTAAATAAAAGGAGTAAACTAGAATTACACCCTAAAACGTTTATGAGACTAACTTTGGCGTTAAACTCTATACAATAAACAAAATAATGAGGAAATTGGTCTACTTTTTAAAAAGTTATGCATGGTGTTGAACATAAAAAAATAGCTGTCAATTTGTGACAATCTCGTGCAATTGTTAAAAAATGCCTATGAAGTCACACTGAGAAACTTCTTTTATCTTCATAGACAATTACGATATAACATTTTTAAATGAAATCGAACGTAATCCAGGTCATTACTCGTCGTCATTACCAGCGAGTGTAATGTCAAGATGTCTCAATCATTGGTGTGGTAAGGAGAATATCTCTTGCCGACAAAAAATAAAGTCACAAACCGCACGAAACACTACGCCAAAGATGTCACTTTAAGAAGGTGGATCATGTGAGCTCATGGTACTTACTCTGCCGCCCCGGCCCAATTTCACTGCAATCGTATTAAAATGACAATAGTGCGGATGTCTATGGGCGTCGGTAGTCGTCAAAAGCCGACTGCCTGTTTGCTATACCACTACACTAGACTATAAAATAATAATAAGAATAACGTATTTACATACTGACGTAGTATAAAAGGACTCCGATCGTTGATACTATGAAATTTAATTCAAGTTATCGTGGGATTTAACGAAACCGATATGGAAATGCTGTAATGGCTCTGCGTCACCCATAGACAAAGCGGAATATATTTTTTGTTGTCTACGCAGCAATTAAGCCTCATACTGCGTTGTTTTTTGTCGACGTACTATATTGGGCCATTAATAAGTGAATCCTTGAATTGATATTCACTTAAATGGTTTCCTAGTCTTTTGTTTCGTTTGAATTAATTATTTTTAGGGTTCCGTGACACAAAACGGAGCTTCTGACAGGATTTCTTTGTTGTTCGTCTTTCAATGCTCACAAAGTAATAAAAAACTACTGGTACTTGTTTGTAGCTTGTAAAAAAGTCAAATTTTCAAACACGTCAAAGAAATAGTACAAATATAGGAATTAATCTGCACCTTGGTTGTTTAAAGTTTTGTTATCATTGATGTACAAAGTACCGAGATACACAGGGAGCGTCTTAAATCTGTCCTTATAAAGGATGAGGACATGTCAAATTATACACTTTGTAAAAACAACTTAAAATCATTTAAGTTGATCTTGCAAAAATGTACGTATAAACGAACTTACATTTTATATCCGGGATGCTTTATAATCTTACACGTGAGTCTTGTATTTATGTAAATCAATGTTGGTAACCGAAAAAGTGTAAACTAATTTAAATTCGAATTTAATTTGTTACAAAATGCATGAATACGACGGGATACTTAAATTTGTAACTTTTATAAGTTGTAAAACGATTTTCGTACATAATACAAGTTGGATGTGCTTGATGGCAGGGCTCAAATCAATTTCCTCGTGAGACCAAAAAAAAGATAGATGCGCTGTTGTTGACAGAACCGAGTCACCTCAGTATTTTTTAAATAGTTTTGGGGCAAAACGAGCAGTCGGAGTTTTTGACGGGTACCCTCGCCCATGGACATCCGCATTATGTTTGCCATGCAGATGCGAAGCCCACCTTTTCTCGTGCGCTGCAATGGGCCACCCGGTACATACAAATCACGTGAAATGCGACGGCATTGTTGTCACTTTACTGCGGTGTCGTGTGAGCGAGAGGTACCTCCCCAGTCATGACCGTCGAGATGCACCTCTTCCTAAACAGTATAGGCGGCTGATGGCACCTCCGAGGTGCCATCAGCCGCCAATTATATACTGTTATTTAGACGGTATTAGATGCTTCCCAAACACCCATTGGACCTCACGGACCGGTGACAGTTCGTAAATGCATTTTCATACGGAACCTCCGCAAATCCGACTCGCACTTGCCAGTTTTGTTAATATATGATCGTGATAAGTACTATGAGGAAAACCTATACATTTATATAGTGCATACTCATTAGATAAACACAATAATAAATATTTCCTTGGTTAGGTAACACGAGGAAGTATTGAAGATGTGAACTAGCTTGACTTGAGTATTACACAGAAATTGAAATCAATTTTACTAGGCATTCATATTTTCTGTTGAAATAATCAGTAGTTAGGTCATCATACAATCGTAACCTACGAGTATAATATAAAACTGTAACTAGTTGAGGTCGATAATTAGTTATTGAATCAAAAATAAATAATGTAATTTACGTGTGTCTGTATGTGTTATATATATACGCATTATGGAATAATTAGCCAATAACTTGTAAAAGGCATACAGACTGATTAGTGTGATATCTTCATCAAACCTAGACGTGAGATATTGTAGTTACCGATTTACAATGTGGTAGAAACTAGGATATCTTTTTTCAACTTCTAAGTTTTTTGCTCAAAAATATTAGATATTAAATGAAGTACTAATTTCTTTCGCCTTATATTAATAGTTTCTCATTCAAAGATAGACAAAATACGTGAATTTGCCCGTGAATAAATGTATAGATATAGAATGTTTATAATATGTGTAGATGTCATAGAGGAGTTGGTTTTCTTATCCGCACATTAATCTCCGAATCATCAATCAAGTTGAGTTTGACCGTCCTGTTTGCATTTGATTTCGAAGGAATTACTCTCGGGGGCACAAAATGAAAAGGTCAAGAAGTAAATTAGTAGTTGTGTGAAGGGCGAGCGCAGATTTTGCTAGTTACCAGTGACTCTCAAACTTTGTCTCTCGTCATGTTTTTTTTTTACATAGACCACGTTATCTGCTTATATATTATTATTGAAGTTATGCTTCTTTTGGCGCGTTGGGGAAAGGTGGTAAGAGTACATTTCTAGAATACGCGCATACACCGTTACGCGAAACCGACACCATAAAGTTAGCTACACTCAACATTTTAGTTTTCCTCTTTTGCGCCAAAAAATATAACTTCTAACACGTGTACAGGAGTACACACACACTTCTTTAAACCGATTTTTGTCTGGAAAATAAAGAGGAAAATAAAGAGGAAAATAAATAGTCACAGTGGACAAACGAGCAGCCAAAAAGACTATCGTCGCTCGTCCTCCCCTCCATTGGGACTACTCACAACCCTCATGAAGCGCGATCATCATCAGCATATCTGTGACTCTACTGCGGTATCATATGAGCAAGAGGTACCTCCCCGTCGGGGCAGCTCAATTCCAATGCAATGCAGCAATTCACTAGCTTAATATACTTCTGTCAACTGAGTTAAAATTTCATTTATAAAGGTTAAGTTTTAAAGTATTCCTCAGTTTGTTTAGCTTCTTCAATAAGAAAAACACTCATACATACGTTTTCCTCATCCGTGTGCTCAAATATTTCCTTATTTTATAGCTCGCTCTATAAATGCCACGATCTAGTCGAGCCAGATGGGTGACGTCAAAAACATAATTTTGCATTAAAATACAAAATAAAATTTCTCTATAGGTCATGATAGCCGCCTTCCTTCACTTTACCGTCAAAAAAAAAGTAAACTACTTTTTACAATAATTATGTCTTCAATGAAGTTCTGTAGTACAGTGGGATTTGTAACTAGCCATGTGTTCAGGCCAAAGTGTAGAATACAAGTGTGTGTTCAGCCACGAGTGCACTCGCTATTACCTTATTTTCCTATTCCGATGGGACGACAGTCTGAGAGCACCGGAGAGGAACCAGACGCAGTACCGACGGCTTAATGTACTGTCCGAGCCACGGGGGTGTAACACCGTCCTACATCCTATCACCAAAATGTTATTAGAACTTGAAAAATTATTATGACATTTTTTATTTAGGCTGACCTAGGCATCGGCCCCATCCCCACCATGGTTCAAGCTTTGTCGTGGCGGTGGGGCTTGGTAGCCTGGGGTGAACCCAGGCGAATCCAATTGAACCGAGGGGGATCTTTGCGCGTAAATGCGTTTCCCCGCATCGACAAAAAAAAAGGCATCGACCCCATCCTAGTATCATACTAGTATTGACACCCAAGCATGTCATGTGAGTGAGCGCTCTGTGAGTGAGCGCTCTGTGAGTGAGCGCTCTGTGAGTGAGCGCTCCTTCCCCAGTTGTGCCGAACCCAGTTCGACTGAACTGTACCTTAATGATCCCTTAACGCCTGTACATCAAAATATTTATAAACATCTCCATATAGACAGACTGACCTGACAAGGCCCAGTAATGTATTCACACCCATTAACCGAGACCCACCTGACGTCTCACATCGGTCACGCATAATGACACTGCATATCTAACGTGTCCCAACATGGTGCATATAAAAATTGCGTTGACATAACAACACGCAACTCCGGACGTAGTTTATTTGTGTAATGTTTGATGGGTTGAAACACTTCGTCGTCTTCGTGCGCGATAGAGTGGATCACAGCGCAAGCAGTGTTTGATTATTTGTAAAGAATGTGGGCCACGTCAGCCATGGGAACGGACCACTGGCAGATCAAAATGGCAACCTCGATGACAATAGGTTAGAAGAGAAGCTTAAGCTTCTAGAAAGCGCGCACTACTGTTGCCTGTTCTGGTATCATCTTTAAACGGGAATGGCCCAACACACTTACTCACCGCGGCCCTAGACACTTGTGACCAATTGGTATGATCGCAGGGAGCGCGAGGGAATGTCAGAAACTGTCTTGAGACCCGCAACGAATTTGAAATCAGAAGAAATTAGGAGGAGTGAGAAGTGTTTCCAGTATCAGTCAAAGCGGAGACAGTATATGATTACAATGACTTAGAAAGTCTAAAAAAGAGATAACAGCTAGAAGAAGCCCGGCTGCTATTCGCCATAGAGTTGTTACAAATATTTAATAATAGAGGATCAAACGATAAATCAAGGTCCTTTTATGATTACCGACACCCATGAACATCCGCATAATTCTCCTCCCCTCCAATGGGCCTCCTACCACGCATAAATCGCACGAATCACGACTGCATAGCTGTTACTTTACGACGGTAACGTATGTGCGAGAGCTACTGAGATGTGGAAAAGTAAACGGGATTCAAGGCATCGAAGTCAGGAAAACGAGGCGTCACGGGACCCCTAATGCAGATGTCGCCTCGTATTTTACTCAGCAGTTACTTTACTTATTGTTACTTTTACTATGCTCACAGGAATATTATGTAGTCATTATAATAAAATGCTTTAGAACTACCTTCGTTTTATGCAAATGCTGTCATTAATGTTTCAATGATCTTTTTGTAGGGAGTAGTGTTTTTGCCGGCGACGAGGCAGACTCACGGGCGATATGGCCAGAACCGGTACCACAGGCTCGCCCTGCGTGGTAAAAATAGACAAATGAATCTAATTAACATGTTTTTTAATATGATTTGTATGAAAATCTATTTGAATTGTAAATAAGACTTTGATTGTGCGTTGTGTATGCTCTGCAACAGCTAGGCTAAGTAGTCTTCAAGTGATTTTACTACTGGCTTTTTAGAAAAGCAATTTATATGTCCGTGGTGGTTTGTGAGGATTCGAATGATGATAGATGTAAGAAATGATGACAGATGTAAGAAATGATGATAAATGTAAGGAATGATGATAGATGTAAGAAATGATGACAGATGTAAGAAATGATGATAGATGTAAGGAATGATGATAGATGTAAGAAATGAATAATGAAATTTACGCGGGCGACATAACTATTTGTATTGCTGACGCAATTATATAATTGTCGTCTCACTTTCTTCTTTTTTTTCTTTTCTTTTAGTAAAATTTACATTGCCTCAGGACCGGGACTTTTCAATAATTATTACGACACACTGTTGTTGAAATTGTAATTGTTAAGCTTTTGTTCTCAAAGACGTACTAACACTTATTAACATAATATAATGTTCTAGACTCATGTTATTAAGTGGAAACGATTGACTTTTGGTTTGTTTCTTTGCATTGAATAAGCTACGAAACTGTTAGACCGTTTTGAAATTTTTTTTGCCATAGGATTCTAATCCTACCTTATTTTTTATGTACATAGGCTATATAATAATAATATCTGTGGACTTATTACATAACGTTAGTCTAGCCCTGTGCTAGGTACCGTGAGGACTTTTGTTACAAGTACTATACAACTGAAACATTTAACATTTTTATAAATTTAAGAAATATTATATATTTAAGATTTTTATTATAGAAATACATATAATACATATATAAACATCCATGACCTAGGCATGATTCGAACCCGCGACCTCTGGCGTAACACGCGGACTAACCGCCACGTCACCAACTGAGGCAGCCGGTCGTTAACTAAATTAAAGGTCTGAAAGAATATCAAAGTAAATCCTTATATAAATGCAGACATTATTGACTAGCGTAGGAACAACGTCTCGATGGACGTTGTTGTTTGCCTCCTCGGCAAAAACTGTGCTCGTCATACATTTTCACCTACCCACCATACGAATAAAAATCCTAATCTGCATTAGAATTACTTCCCTCTCATTGCTCTCATTTCATTTCTAAGATGGTCATTGTGCCGCGCGACTGTTTGAAACAGTTTCGTATGGCTTATCTTACCGAAATTAAATTTTCAGCTCCGTATACCATTGGGGAAATGACAATTTTCCATAGAACAATGTAAGAAAGTTTAGTTTTTACAGCTGCCGTAACTAACTTACTATGATAATTAATATTGATTGTTGACTCAGTTCGTTAGCGTCGGTTCTCGCTACGATATGCTCTATCAAAACAGGTTTTACTGGCAATGTCGTTAGGGATCAATGGGTTATCGTAAAGTCGGGCAAATCCATTTTGCAGAGATAAAAATTTATTGGAAATAATAATTATTTCATTATGCGTTCCCTATGTTAATACTTATTTGAAAATGTAATAAAACACTAGCTGCCAGGCGGTTGCATCCATCGAAGTTTTGATTCAGTTGAGACATTGCAATAAAAATTGAAAAAATACAAATTTCAAAATTCGGAATCGAAGATTCATAAATAAACACCAGTGAAGTAATGGCTTCACTGGTGTTTATGAATCTTGGAGGAGTTTCTTTATAAACACTGTGAATTTATCATTAATATATGATCTAGCCATGGTAGCTATGATGCATGCATGGTAGGGAACATCACCACATGCACTGTTCGAAAGTTGGCGGGGTTTTCCTGTGGTATGGGTACCTCACCAGTGGCGACGTCGACCACTCGTAGTGGTTTTAGTGGGTGTTTGACACTATGATGCGCCGTGAGCCCCGTACACCGCCGGACTCCACGCAGCGCTGGTGATGGCGTGTATCCCCACGTCAAAACGGTTTTCCAACGCGCTTTCGTGTTGGAGCGCCGGTCCACAAGAATCGCCAGCCACTGGTGTGTCTGTTGTCAACATGTTCGGGCTCCGCCACAACGTCCGAAGGCTCTCGCTGTGGTTTTTAGCCGGTAGAGGCATGTTTCTCGTGGCAAGTTTCATACACCAGTCCGGTGACTGCAGATAAATAATATCAAGCCATACCCATTAGCGCAATTCAGACTACGAATCTGACATTCAGCTTAGATATAGTAAAATATGCAATAAGATATTCCAGTTTATGTTCGCAATACACCCACAGATTAACGAGTGCCTAAGGTACTTTAGATCTATTCAATGGCTGATATGTCATGTCAGGCAAATAGTCATGTCAGTCAGGCATATCAGTGCTAGGCAGCTGAGTCAGTCAGCGTCTACTCGACGTAGTTATCTGAGAATGTAATTGGATGATTCATTAATAATGTATGTAGATATCTCGCCCTTTGAATGGACATGCAACTGTAACTTACATTGTACTCTTATCTAACATCTGAAGCTAAATTCACGGTAATGACGACCGCTACGCCACAACCAACTACATTATAAATATACCTGATGGAGTTTGTTACAGGAAATTAAAAACGTGAATTTAGTTCGCACAAAACCTTTATCCATCGCCAAATTTTCCTCTCATCACAACATTAACTGTTTATTATTAGTGCTTATGTTCAGAACCTTATCATGGTTATCAAATATCCTGAGTACACATACTCTATCCCTTTTGAACCGAAATAAAAACATCTATATATTTATCATATAATATAAATTTACCTACTAATTATATGAGGTATATTGCCAAAAATATTAGAAAGATAATATCAACTGTAAACTGTGTATTGGTATCACACATTACAAGTTTTGGAAATCCTTTACTCATGGTGTTAACGGGTAACTCACAGGACATAGAATTTTTATGGGCCCTAATTTTATGTAGAGCTTTCAGCCCGTGCCCGGAGTGCCCCTGTGGAAAAAAAATACTGTTTCTGATAATGTTTTCGATGACTTGCATCGTATTGCCGCGGAACCCAATTGCAAGACACCGGGTGCACGCTTACCTCTCCTTCGCTCTAATATTTAACAGCCTTATTTAGACGTCAGCGCCATGTATCAGGGACTTTTTTGTATACTCCCAATATTGACTGAGTGACCGGTAGTATTTTATTAGAGCTGTGCTAACAGTGGTGTACACATTGTGGTGGTGCGAGGCGCGAACACCGCTGCGCTGGCAGCTGTGTCACCACCCGGAGGTGTTGGCACATCACTACAGCTAGCTTCAACTACTGTGTATAACTCAAAAGACAATATTCACTGTTAATAATGATGTTATATTTGATATTACAGTACATATATTGATATAGTAAGATTAGAAAGAGGTAGTGCCATGTTGCATAGGAGGAGGTAGTGCCATGCACTACATCCACCTATGCATGGGAATTGGGCCGGCACGACCGGTGAATTAACTCGCGTTCACTTGATACTGACGTAAAGTGACGGGGTCGCTGTCGCGGTTTGTGAGGAGTCGGTGGGTGTTCAAAATGGAAACTTAAACGGCTTCCTGTGAAAACGAGTAGAGATACCTATTTACTTGAGTTACTTAAACAATATTGTAAGAATGTTATTACGTTTTTTATTTTTAAAACACTTTACTTTCAGAGAATTCCGGATACAGCATTGGCCAATAGTTAAGGACAGGTTTGCGTAGTAAATATGCGTGTTGCAATTTGCTTCGACTAGAAGTAAGTTATTAACTTCTACCAAGGGTACTAACAAGGGTTTTGTAATTTAAGTTTCTTTTTTTTTTAGTTTTACAATAAACATCATGATTTAGATTGTCGCCATGCTGTTAGGGCTTGCAAGAACCAGTTATCGCGAAACCATTCACCAAAATGTGCACAACATAATGTATTATAATTGTCACTTATGGATGACTCCAATTGAAGCAATATGTCCATTTTGTATTTAATTGCATACCTGACTCCATCAGCAATTTCTCGAACTTGTGTAGAAACACTGTCAGGGCTGTCAATTCGTTGTTATTATTTTATGATGTACAGAAAATTGTACAATAATCGTCGCGACACTAGACTATTTAAAGCATAACAGAAAGACGATACGATAATAATTGGCTTGCTTTCTATGAGAGAGAGAAAAAGAAAGAGTGATTGTTAAATATGAGGAGTCACCGAATATCAGCGTCTTGTCATTGTATTACACCCAGTGCATTAGTATAGCAAATGCTGACTGGCCGCCTGTATTGATTACAGTGTTATTGTGTAATTAATTATTTTGTAATGTTACAAGTACTAACTATTACTACTACTCACCCATGGTATTGTGATCAATGAAAATCTCATTTTTTTTTTAATTCAAAAATCCCTCGCTAGGATTTTGGAAGTGGCGCTTTAGGAAAACACATTTACCCTGATGTATTGTCTATATATTCATTACCTTGATGTATTGTCTATATATTCATTACCTTGATGTATTGTCTATATAGTCATTGCCTTGATGTATTGTCTATACAGTCATTTTCTGTTGTATCGTCTATATAGTACACAAAGGTCAATAACATCTCATGAGAAACTCCAAAGGCTCCAGCCCAACCGTAACATCGTTTTACAATTTCACAATTTCTGTATGTAGCTGTAGGCATCAGCTATTATTTAGTACCTACATATGTAGATTACTTTATAGAATATTTGCATCGATAACAATTGATTCAAAAGTTTAACTCATAACGTATGTATCAATGTCGATGTATCACGAGTATTGTCAATCATAAAATTTATCTACCTTCAAAAGATCGTAGCTGGTATATTTTAATGATGAAGGCTAAATATATGGTGTATATTCCGAGAAGCATCGGCCTGGCCCGAGTCACGCATGTACCTCGCGCATAAAAACACCACACGTACCAATTTGTATCGAACGTTACCAAGATATATTGCAAAATGCAGTGTTTATATTTTTGAAAACGCCATTGCGGTTAGCGATTGTCTTTTGAATTTTATAACATTTATATCTATAGATAATTATAATTATCTTAGCTAAAATGATCTTTATTGTGTCTGTCAGTCGGCCTGTATATTCCTATGCCCATCACGCAAAAAGTTACTATTAATGAAAATTTACACCGCGTTCAAAATTGTATTTGAATCTTAAAACGGTCGTATTTCCTATAGTACATATATATCTATAAAATTACGCGAATTTAAACTTAAGGTGTCAATAGCTAATAAAGATAGTCCGTTTTTGTCAAAAATAACTGATTTCAACAAGCCATGCCAGTTGGTAAGTTGTAATCCTTGTATATATTGTAAAATAGAAAATTAATGTTACATTTTACGCAAAATCTACTAATTACAGTTACCTGTAGTTTGGCCTTGATATAGAGTACAATCTGATCTGGATAATACATAAAGCTAACAATTATATGATGTCTTAAGTTTACGCGAATGTTAGACATTACACTAAAACTACTTTTACGGATTTTATCGCGGTTTATTAAATTATTTATGTAGCCCGACGTTTCAGAAGCTTTACAGCAACCATGGTCACGGGTGGACAGTCCAATATTCAATAAACCGCGATAAAATCCGTAAAAGTAGTTTTATTGTAATAATATATTGGTCTTTGTTTGAATTTGCTTTACTTGTTCCAAATGGGCTTTACACACGTACTTAGGCCATTGAGTATCTGTATCTAAGCTCTTGCGTGACATAACACATCTCAGTTACTACGTGTAACTTGACAGTCTCCTGTATGAAAACACCGTAACGACATGAATAGTTTTACATAAAGGCAAGATCTGTCTGTCATATTTCATTATTCTTATCTTCTATGACCAATCGTAGTTAACAAGTTTAATGTTCCGAGCACGTCCGACGCCAGGACATGTCAACACGACGACAGTTTGTAAGAGCTTACGACATATGACATAATCGTGAAAACGGGGACAAAGTCAAGGTCCGCGATATTTCACCAGTGTGCACGTAATCGGGGAATTCCAATTACGAGTAAAATTTTTGTTCGAAATCACCGAGATCCGAGGCAATTTTTCGGGGAATCTCGATTGGTCACTATTACTAAATAATGTTCGGTGAGAGAGTCTACTGCGGTGAGATAAAAAAATGTTAAATGGCACCGATTTCTCGTTTCCCTCCGTATACTATAAAAAATAAAATAAAATTGCTCAATAAAAATTAGTGACTTGTCTTCGTTTTAACAAATGTCGATGATTTGATGGAAAAATTTGGATGAGGTCGAGTAAGTGTCTGTTTTAGGCAGAGGTAGCGTCACGCTACATTGACAGTAACTACCGTTGAGTGATAGCTTCGTTGTCGCGTTTCGTGCCGTATGTAAATAGCCCATAGCCCGAGGCCCATTGGAAAATGCATTCGAATAGCAATAATGTGGATGTTTATGGGTGTTGGCAGTCATCAGAAGACTCCTGCCTGCTCGTTTATCCCCTAATAATATAAAACTGGACAGGTATGCGGGTTCTACTTGTTCAGAGACCTATATGCTGGAATAATTGTCTTGCCCGACGACCAATTTATATTCTATTAAAAAATTAGAAAGACCATAACCTCTGTTGGTCTACCTTACCTACCCCCCCCCCACACTGTTCATTAAATTGACACTTACTGTAAGATCCGCCATTTTAACGTTAGTGGAGCACAGCACCGAGCTGTAGTAGATAATGGCTGTTAAAAATGATAAAAAAGATCACAAACTAACCTGACAGTAAATTGTAAAATATAAAATCCAACTATTTATATAATCTGTGCTTGTAACATAAAGCTGAAGATCTTTTGTTTGTTTGTTTGAACGCGCTAATCTCAGTAACTACAGACCAGAATCGAAAAATTTGATTTGTGTTGAATAGTCCATTTGTCGAGGAAGGCTATAACTTAAATACGATGTCGCTACTACTAATAGGACCGGAGCCACGCGGGTGAAACTGCGGAGTGATGCTAGTTTCATAAGTAGTTTTAGTCATTAATCATCATCATCATCATTATCAGCCCTTATCGGTCCACTGCTGGACGTAGGCCTCTTTCAGTGGACACCAAGACGCTCCTGCTACTCGCATCCATCCCAGACCGGCTACAGCACGGATTTCGTCTTCCCACCTGGCGAACGGTCGGCCAACACTTCGTTTTCATAAACGCGGCCTCCACTCCAGAACCTTACAGGCCCATTTGCCCTCTGTTCTTCTGAGTGTGTGACCAGCCCCTTGCCACTTCAGCGAGCTTATTCTTCGCGTGATCATCCGACATCACACTTCACTTCTCTGTAACGCAGAGAAGTGAAGTTATTAATATTATTATTAATTTAATTATAAAGACAAAACTAACGTCACCTCATGTGTTAAAACACTTCAATGCTGTAGCAGGGAATACTACATACATACATACACATTTACTAACACTTCAAAAACACTATACTAAGAGGGAGGCCTCTTATGCAGTTGAATAATCGAAACTGCTAAAACACATATATATTCTCAATTTCATTAACTAGTTATTTGTTATACCATTAATTACAATACAAGGAAATCGTCATGACATGAACGCGACGCGGCACACAATTTTAGTATATGATCGCTATCGGCTCCTCTCCCTTCATAGTTACAATACACAAAAAAAATTGTCATGCAGATTTGTTGCCCTCCAAGCCATTCCATTGGGCAACCGGGTATTCACAAATCATACGAATCCCGACACGCACGTGTCTGTCGACGGTATCATGTGAGCTACCCTCGGTACCTACGTCGTGCCAGCCCAATTCAGCTGCAATGAAACTTGGCATTACTGAATGATAACAACTTTCACAGCTGTGGACAATAAAATATGTGTTACTCCAAGCAACAACCACAGACTACACAGGTTTCCGAAATTCTCTTATAGCATAAGGGCAAACGAGAAATCGGTGCCTTTTCAAAACCACCGACGCCCATGGGGACATTTGCATGAATGTTACGCAGATGCTTTGCCCTCCTATCGACCCCCGCCCCAATGGGCCACCGGCTACACATAAACTGCACGAAACACCACAGCCACGTTGTCACTTTACGCCGGTATCAAGTGAGATATCAAACGAGAGTTACTTCCCCGGGCCAGATTTACCCCGATATGAGATCGTCTGTAACAGCTAGTGTAAAAGAGGGGTTCCTCTTCCGACTGTGACGTCGAGGGCAGCTCTGGCGCGTGGAAGCTAATATGGCCTCGGCACCGACGTGAGTGAAAGGTTCATGGAGAGGATTATAACCCAGCTCTACCTTGGAAGAAAACGATTTCCTGAGCTCGCTGGTCCGTATCTGTTGTCACACAGTAACAACTATCTATGGAACTATTTCGTAGGTGTTATCAAGGCGTTACACTATAATTGTGTCAATCACCCGCGTTATCGACTAGGAAATCGACTAATCGATTAAACGTGTCTGATAGATAATAGACAATGAGGCTAGGCACTCAGAGCCTTATCTCGTGTGTTAAGTATTTGTATTATATCATTTATATCGTCACCATCAGCAAAAACAGCAGCAGCAGTGAGATCACGTCTACTGTGGGACATTGCAGGACAGTGACTTATGAGTCTAATAGAAGTCCTCTTAAGTGACACACGGGCATAGTGCGGATCTCCATGGCGTCGGTAGTCCTTTCACTGAATACATTGGTATTTTTGTAAAACATTGATAACGACCTTCTTTTGTAATTAACAAATTACATGTGACAAGACAAGGAGCGCCTCGAGTTGTGATGAATCAAGAGGATCCTCACCACATCCTCAGTTTCACGGACCAATTGATCTTGAACATCCCATATGCTCGTCATACGTTCCATATGGCGCTCAATGAGGGAGGCCTATGTCCAGCAGACGTCATCCTAATCATGATGCCTGTATTGCTCCTCAATTATGATATTGTCGCCTACACCTGCAGTAGCCTACATAACTGACAAAGTGATAGAATAAACCTAAATCGCTATAGTAGAAATGAATGCGGAGTACTTGATAAGGAAATCCAAGACAATGCATACAATATAGACATTACTAAGTGCATAGATATTGCATGGCCAGCTGATGAGTCCAGTGTTTACGCAAACAACCGTATTCACTTTCCAGCTTGGTTAGAGCTAGCGTTGAGCGTGGGCCGGATTCAGGAGTATATCATTAGCAAAATTAATTACAAAACGAATTGTCCAAAAGCAGTCCGTCTATATGTGATCGATTTTCTTAAAATGTATTAAACGGATGCAGGAGGTTTTAGTTAAATTCGGCCCCTGTCATTCACGAACGATGCCGGGTCGATCGTGATTTCTAGAAAGTGAAAATTAGTCGCGCCGAGGGACCTTATTATTTTAACGACCCTTGTTCTATTTCAATTTTATGTTTGCCAGCCTGGGTTAGCCAACATGGTTCAGAAGTGAAAGCTGGATTACGTCGCTTATGTCTCTTGTGGGTCCATAAGAGATCTCACGATAACACAGCTGTCACGAGTGAGCTGTCCCCTTACGATAATTGTAGGAGTTTTGTAAGAGATAGTGTTAGCGGAATAGGGCTGGGACAACCTCACGCTCACCTAGTCTCGTCACCCGACGAGGACTCACACCAATCCGATCAAGTGTTTCGTGCTCTTTGCTTTGACAGCAGCAGCACACAAATTCAGCTCCGAAAAAGAAAGAAGATAGAAGAATAAACTTGAGTAATATCCAGTCTTGATACCAAGAACAAATTGTTTTTCCATAGAGATTCAATGTTTAGAATTGCTAAACCGTCCTATCAGTAGGAGCTATTATTCGAATTTGGCATTGACATTGTTTGTCTGCCTCCAAAATTTGAATTCTACTCGATAAATGGCTAATAAATTTCATACTGGTTGACAGCATTTTTGATGCAGATTTTCTCAATAACAATAAATATTATAATTTCCCAGGTCCCTATTAAAGTTCCGATTAGCCTGTTAGGACTTTAGGAGGAAATATAATACACCTACATATCTTCACTCCACTTCCCTAATATGGTATAGAGGGAAGTTATCAAGTGGTGATAGTATCCACATTTCGTTTTCACAGGTTCGGATTCGAAGTAATTTAGAACCACTTATGTATCCTTATAGAGTTAAGTACTGACTGGCTACTTCAAACTATAATGTGAGGCTCTCAGACTACTTGTTTATGCAAAACATATTATAAATTATTACTAGCCACCAAGCCACTTTTTTTTTGTTTAATCTTTATTTAAAGGCAATAAAAGTTAAGTCAGCCATTTTGCATCAAATATTATTATTTCGGGGATAAATTAAGATAAGAGCAAAAAAGACACTGCTATATACAATTATCTCTAAGATACGACAAAAAAGAACACGTCTGCTGTTGGCTCCCATTCCTCTTCAATTCATTCTATCTTTTTAGTGTGTTGCTATAACGACATCTATCTGTAAATTTTTCAAATATCATTGGTCATGAGATACAGCCTGGGGATTGATAGACACAGACGGACATCGGACTCTTGGTAAAAGGTCCCGTTTTTACTTTTTAGTATTCCTCTTTTAGGGTACAGGACTCTAAAAAAGGAATACTAAAGGAGGCAAGGAGGTATACATAAGGTATACATTATAGTGTAAAGATACAGTAATAATATCTTAAATGTCTATTCAATATGTACTATAGTATAAAAATCATAGACAATTTTCTTTCGTCATATTATATCGTAAACTTCAATAACATAGCTAAACTCATGACACAGTTGCCACAATCCATGTATCGATAATGTCTGCGATATACGATAAACTACTATGGGTATTAGTGAAGTCTGCGATTAGATTTCGGATTATCCAGTAAGGCTGCGCTCTACTATCAAAATTTTATATAAGTAATAATATACAATATACTTGTTTTGTATCTATATATCCATAAGTAGGTATTGAAATTATTTCACCATTTTACGAGTACATAAGCAAGATACCAACACATCTTCACGTCAGATTCCTTAAGGGACAAGCAGATATAACCGAACGCTTTCACTGTGAGTTAAAGCATTCGGTAACTCACCATCGATACTGGTCTTGCTCCCTTCGCAGTTACAATTGTCGTCGTACAAACACACCGGTTGAGAAGGCTCTAGATACCACACACCATATAATACCCGATCAATCTAATCACGGTTTATCAGTTTTCATGATGACTCAGTACCTTCATAAGTCCACAATCGCATTAAATATATTTTTTGGTTTTATTACATCTGTTATTATTTCTATTTTTATAGCATATATATTACTATAAGTATTACTCATAGGCTCTTCGGAATATTAAAAAAGACACGTCAATTTCATGAGGACATAAAAGTTATTTTACAGACATGTAAATGAATTAGCACAATGACAATAAAATCCATTTTTAAGCAACAATCTACTGCGAAGATGCAACGCATTAAGATGTTGCAACGTTAATCGACGCGTTTTGAAATTAAATCGCTAAAATACGGCCCTGTTTACCGCAGACTTGGCACCTGAGGACCGGTCGCACTCGTTCCGCGGGCCCACGCAATACGCTTTTACCCACAGCCACAATACTCCGCGCTGTGTAACGTAACATTAGTCAAATTACTGAATATTCCGGTAATAATTTACTTTGTAAAGTATACCGTAAGGAAGTTGGTCTGCACTTGCCGCGAAGAGTTTGTAAAGTTGCCGAGTCCAGCGCCTGATTCCTTCACTATATAACGTAAAATTAGTCAAATTACTGAATATTCAGGTAGTAATTATCTTTGTAAAGTATACCGTAAGGAAGTCGAATTCAGTATACACTTGCCGCGAAGAGTTTTTTAGAGCCAACGTCTGATTTGTTCGCCATATTACAACGTAATTTTTAGCACCATGCTATGCAGATGTTATACCCTGCTTCCCTACAAAAGCCATCGGAGACTCACAAACCGCGAGTAACGCAACCGTGCAGCTGTCACCTTGCGGCGGTGTCATGTGAGCGGCAGCTACGTCCCGTTTGTGCCAGCTCAATTCAGCTGCAATGCAACACGGCACTGCCTCTTACCATGTATTAAGAAAAGAAAGCATATTGTTAATATCCTCTAGGTTAAATTTTTTTGGGTGTCAGGCCGCCATCTGATACTGTTTCCGTGTGACAATTGTGCCTGGAAATAAACGTAAAATGTAGGTACTTATATATTTTACAATAGGGCGTCTAATGGGCGCCATTCTGAACTTTTGTTGTCATCTTGTCTTCGTTGACACTTACAGGACCAATACGGGTCGATTATGATCTTTCAAAATCAACCCACGCGTTTACCATAGTGCCTCAACGGAACAAACACACATACAGCCAAAATACATTCTTAAGCCTCTCTTGCGTAACGGAAAGAAAAAGCTTGGGAGGCGATGTTTAACCATTTCAATATTACAGTAGCGATACACTGTAATAAGCTAAACCACTTAATTACACACGGAGAATTCTCTCGAAGCAAACGCCGGCGGACATGCGAAGCGGGTACTTGTGTACTTGCGAAGTATTTTTCTACAATGTTGTGGTCTTGTGTGACGTAAGTACTGAAATTAATATGCATCGTGTGATGATTCTTTACGACAATGTTGTAAGTATTTATAAGATAGTGTAGAGGGAAAAT
Source organism: Eumaeus atala (assembly GCA_017140195.1). NCBI lineage: Eukaryota > Metazoa > Arthropoda > Insecta > Lepidoptera > Lycaenidae > Eumaeus > Eumaeus atala. Next base: position 657,388 of record JAFELO010000012.1, on the reverse strand, counting down.
TGTCGATAATGGCGATGACTGGTGTTTTAATCAATCTAATTGATCTCTTATCTCATATACTTTTGAATGATATTCTCATTATCATTCTTCATATTTTGAACGTGTGCATATGTATGACTAATGATAATAAGTACCTACATATACAGGATGTACAAATGGACCGGCCACATATCGTTATGTGGAACGAATTCTGATAATGTACCTTACATTATCAGTATTCAGATGCAAAAGGAATTATGGAAAAATGCATCACCGTTAAAGGGATATGAGTGTTCGTAGTGTTAAGATATCAAATAATTTTCACGTAAACGTGACGTGATTTTTTCATTTTACGCTAAATAATTAATAAAAAGCGTTGTAACCATCTTAACTTTTATTTTGTCATTTTCTATTTACATTTATAAAACTATGAATTTGTTCTGAAAATAAACTATTATTATTATTATTTACGGTACTGCAAATTCATTTACTCTACACATTTTACCTGTTTTTATGACAAAATAGGTTGATGTTTTTATAACTTTGAACTCTCATCTTATGTCCCCTGTATGAAGCGCCAGTTCACTAGAGTGAAATTTGTGGATTATACCGATAGCTAGTGTATTAATCAATCTAATTGATCTCTTATCTTTGATACTTTTGAATGAAGATATGTATACGTGTCGTGCCCCGACAGGGAGCCTAGTGTGTGAGTGTAAGATTGTGTGTGTGTGCGTATACATATATCTTAAGCATTTAAATGAAGATTGTATTTTTCAAATTCGTTTGCTATGAAATGCGTATTAATACCGCCTCATTTTGGAAGAAATATACCTAAGTATATAAAACGCCACCTGAAGCTATACAGAAATTAATAATTCATGTTAATACAATCAAATTTCTCTATTCCCACTATCAAATAAACAACAATAAAATTATAGGTAAAATATATAAGAAAACATTAATTGAAACAATGTTAGCCAGTAGGCACTAGCTTACTAAACCCATATTGTTGTATTGCAGCGGAATTGGGCCGGCACGACCGGGCAAGTACCTCACGCTCATATGATACCGCCAACTGACAGCTATGCTGTCGCGTTTTGCGAAATGATCATTAGAAGGGAGGAGGAAGGAGGGTAACACTGCATGGCAATAACGTGTATGTCCATGAGTGTCGGCAGTCGTCAAAAGGATCCAATTGCTCTTTTGTCCTCCGATATTATAAAAAAAGAAAGAACAAGAGTTTTGTTCATAAAATAAATATAATATAGGCTTAATTTCACGCTGATATCACGCGTGAACCAGTTTCTCCCTGGACACGTCAGCCTAATGTTAGTCTCATGAATTTTTATAGTTTAAGTACATATAGGGGACAAATATTCATAGAAATCCGCATAACTGTCATGCATACTTACACGTAAGGGGACAAATCATCTTGGAAATCCGCATAACAGTTATGCATGCGTACATATAAGGGGACAAGTGATCATAGAAATCCGTATAATTGATAAGCATACGTACATATAGGTGGACAAATCATCATAGAATTTCCGTATAATTGTTATGCATACGTACATATAAGGGGACAAATGATCATAGAAATCCGCATAATTGTTATGCATACGTATATACAAGGGGACAAATCATCATGCAACTCCGCATAATTCTTATGCATATGTACATATAAGGGGACAAGTGATCATAGAAATCCGTATAATTGATAAGCATACGTACATATAGGTGGACAAATCATCATGAAAATCCGCATCATCATAGCGGTATTATGGGAGAGAAAGGTATGTAGCACGGCACTATCTCTTGTCGTACTACGTATTTACCAATACATATTTAAAGAGCTGCTACATATAACTTGTACAAGAAGCATGTCTCACACATGCACACAATTAGCTGGTGCCGAGACTGTCACTCCCTGATCCCTCTCTTCCGCTCGTGTTCAGCGAGGTCAGTAGGAAGTAGCCGCCTTCCTGCATCGACTTCCTAATCATCCGATGATTAATATGGAGATTATAGATTGTGGCGCAGTTTTTCATTTGCCAATATTAGTAAGAGAGACGATTAGGCACGACCTTTCGCAGACACATGTGCGAGAAAGGTCGTGCCTTTCGCGTCAAACTTTGGTGTTTTGTTTGGTTCGCAAGCTTCTGGCTCATTAGAAAGGGGGAAGGAATGACGGCAACACGTCTGCATAGGTGTGCAGAAGTGTATGGTTCTCAAATGTCGGTAGTTATAATAAGCCCCGACACCAATTCACGTTTGTCTCCTTATATCTTAAAAAGGATTATATATTATGGGGTATTTTTTTTATTCCCCTAATATTCTTCAAATTCTTTGAGTGAACGCTTTCTGTAACATAGTATTCCGCAAACTAACCTTGTTTTATAATAGCTGAGAGTATCTGAGTGAATAGCTCCAGTCTCGGATATAGGATATGTAATTTTTTTGGATAATTATTCTATGTTCTTTGGAAACATTTGGCTAGTTTAAGCAGGCTACACAATATGTAATTGTAGTATGTAAAAGACATTAGAATATACGTATATAAAACACTTCATAGGGTCTCGTTCTTGCTAATTATGACATCCATGCGTTATGATACTTTCACCCTTTACCCAATGAGGAACTATTATGCCAGTGTTTATGGTCGTCGGCAGTTATCACAAGACATATCCTACTGTTCGTTTGTCCCACTGTAATATAAAAAAACTTTGATGTAGCTACTACATACCACGATTATCTATAGTCCTCAGTCCTAGCTCACATTCTAATACAAGGCATGAGGCTAATAATATCTAAATAGTGACTATTCTATAAACAATAAGTATATTGCTTTAAATCCTAAACATCGCTTATATTTGTTCTTCTCATAGAATGAGGGGGAAAAGGAGGGTCGAAGGGGGGATGAGGAGCATTGTGATGACCACCGACTCCCATAAGCATCTATATATATTATAAAACAAACTCCACAAAAGCTGTCTGTCTGTATTTGTTTAACGGGCTTGGGCCACCACTCATTTGCAACAACTGCTACTCCTGTGTCACCAGGATCAACAGTGGTATCCACCATGAACCCATTGATTTCATCGAGGGGAGGGAAAAAGCTACGCATATGTTAAGAATTAAGACAGTCAACGCACGCACACACGGAAAGAATTTGCGTAAACGTCGCCTCTCCGTTGAGCTATTCCATTGTGTCTGCCATTCATTAAGTTTTGGGTAGTAGTTTCTGTTGGGCTGTCTGTTTGTATATGATCGATTTTCTCAAAAAGTACTGAATAATTTTCGTGCTGTTTTCATCGGTGGATAAACCGATTCCCGATGAAGATTTTAACCCCTTTTTTTGTTGTCGCGGGGAAACGCATTTACGCGCCTTCACTGGCCCTGGGTGAGGTCCAGTGGTGTGTAGGACTCGCGGCGCATGATAGTGCCGAATACCCACAAAAACCACCGCGAGTGCCATCAGTGTCGCCTTTGGTGAACAACAAATCATCAGGGCATCATCAAATCATCTGGAACAGTGAAGTACCCATCCTCGCCCCTTTCCCCGTAGGCAAAAGCGCCTCCTCCTATTGTTCTTTGGTCCCCTCTTCTTATAACAAGGGTACCGAGGGTGCTTCCTCCTCCTGATCTTTAGCTCCCTCCTCTTCTAGGAGGAGTGCAAAGATCCCCCTCGGTTCATTTGGCTTCGCCTGGGTGCACCCCAGGCTACTAAACCCCATCGCCACGACAAGGCTTGAACCATGGTGGGGAAGATTTTAGCCCCAGTTAATCATAGGCGAAGAATATTATATACTAGCCATCCGTGCACACTTCTTCGGACATCTAAGGTAAAATATAGTATCATCATCATCATTATCAGCCCTTACCGGTCCCCTGCTGACGCCAAGACGACGCATCCGTCCCGGGCCGGCTACTGCACGGAGATCGTCTTCCCACCTGGCGAACGGCCGAAAGTATACTACAAGAATTTTTGTGCTGGGGAATTATGCAGAAACTCGTCTTAGTACCCAGCTAAAAGATATGCAAAATTTGAAAGTCACTGTAGTTTCTGAGCTTTCGTTATAAGCTTGTGTGTATGTGAGCTTAAATGATCTCTCGCTATTATAGGACAGTCAATTAGGAAACTGTTCTATAAATATACATATGAGATTGTTTGTAGCCGGCGTCAGTAAGCCGGAAGTGACGCAGCACGGAGCCTTCCGCTCGGAAGCACATGCTTCCTAGGCTCGGTCCGAGGCCGAACGCAGCCTCAATTTATTCCTATGACACGAGTCAATACACTCGCTATTGTTCACACGCAAATTAGAATGTCTGGTATTGGTCGCACATATTGGTGATTGATTAAAGAAACGAGTTACGCGCTAGCTGTGGCCTGCGACTTCAGTCGCGTAATATTGATTTGTAGATGCGCTCTCTTCCTTCGTAGGTAATCTATGTTTTATATTATGCAAATTGATTTAGAAGAACACAAGATATACGATTTCACATGAATATATTTTTTTACAATGTCAATTTTTTTTGTTGACGCGGGGAAACGCCTGCCCTGGGGTCCAGTGGTGTGTGGGACTCACGGAACATTACAGTGCCGAGTACCCACAAAAGCCACCGCGAGTGCCTTCAGTGCCGCCTTTGTTGAGATGCCCCGGAGCAGCAAATCATCAGGGCATCTCGGCAGCTAGTCGGCCCCCGAAGAAGGTCGCTACCCTCTTACTCTACCTCCATAGATGGGGTTGACCCGCACTACGGGACAACCCCACCTGCTTTGGGACAGTGAAGTGGGATGAGGTTCCCATCGTCGCCGATTGCCCCTTGCGCTATAGCGTCGTCTCATTTTGGTTGGTACAAAAAGCGTCTCCTCCTCCTGTTCTTTAGTACCCTCTCCTTATAAGAGCGGCACAAAGAGCAACCAGCTCCTCGGTTCAATTAGCTTCGCCCAAGTTGTCTCGAATCACCCCAGGCTACTGAGCCCCACCGCCACGACAGTGTTTGAACCATGGTGTGGTTATAACGTCAACCTAACGTGTTTGATTTTAAGTCGTTTTTACAATGCAGATTATATTTAAAAGATGTGCAAAATTTATATTATTACTAATATTCACGATATATAGAAGAAAACAAGTACAAAATTTAAAATGTCTGATGTTTCTGTCTCATATCTCGCTTATTACTCATATCTCACCCATGTCTCATATCTTGCTCATGTTTCATATCTCATGCAAGTCTCCTACCTCGTGCAGGTCTCATATCTCGCTCATGTCTCATATCACGCGCAAGTCTCATATCTCGCGCAAGTCTCATATCTCGCTTATGTCTCATATCTCGCGCAGGTCTCATGTCTCGTTCTTGTCCCCGGCCTCGTCTAAAAGGTAAATTGTTATCCCGATTGCTTAGTATTTCAGATTTATTTTTTTAATTATAATTATTATTTACTATTATATTTTTTTATAATTTGCAGCAAACGAGAAGTCAGACCCGCTGCTACGTCTACCAACGCCCATATACATCCACATGATTCATCGGCATAGTAATTATTTTTCCTCCTCCCCTGCAATGGGTCATTTATTTCTCTTGTATCGATCGCTTCTGAAGTAAACTTTAAAAATCAACCGCGTGAACCCCGTCAATATAGCCGGCATTATGACAGAGAGAGG
>JAFELO010000012.1:633096-646513 GCA_017140195.1 Eumaeus atala | reverse complement strand
TTCGTATGTATCTCATGTGTAACGTCCTTAGACATCTAGATTCTAGTTCGCTGCCTAGCCGTCTGTTCACATATTAAAGTCTATGCGCAAAATACTCCGTAACTGCCATGGCCTGTCATTATTTCGCCTATTGATATTCTGTCCGTTCCATTGTATGCAATGTATGATACACAATCGGATAAACGTGAGGTGGGCCGTTAATATATATTTCTCACAAGGATGTCGTCAAGGATACGAAAGAAATTTTAGTGCAAGCGACTGGGGTCATCTCTTCCGGCGGCAGCGGGGTCTCACTCCATTACTATGGAGCGGTCGTTGGGGTGATCTTTATAGATCGCATTAGGGGGCGGTTGCCGGTGGCGCCCGGACGCCCGTCCTCACAACGGGGTTGCCTTGGGCGGTCTGGCCCCACAGGGTGAGATCGCCAGTAATCCCGACGAAGGCCCAGCGAGTGGCAGCCAGTGACCACGGACAGTAGTTACCCGCTGATCAGGCGGGCGAGTGAGCCCCGCGGCTTGCCAAGAAGAGGGAAAAAAGGGGGGAAGGAAGCTATTACCGCTCCGTATCTACGTGGTAGGAACCCCACTATGGGGACTTGGATACGAAGGAGCAAGAAGGTATAGGAGTCAGTAAGGGAGATAGGATGCGTAGCAGTAGAGGCGTGAATGATGAAGACATGATTAGATTAGATGAGTGAATGCATGAATGGTAGAAGCATGAGGCGTTAGTAAGCGTGTGAGCAAGGAAGCATGATGAATGAGTTCTGAAAGAGGGGAGCAGTGATTTGTGAATGAAGGCGTAAAAGCAAGAGAGAAGCTGAGTGATAGGCAGAAAAGCTGTAAGGCCTAATGGCGGGACGGAAGCAATATTAAAGCGGTGTACTGACCACAGTAGTCCTTGCTCCTGTGGGCGCCCGCGACGGTCCAGCGTCCAGCGCATTAGGGTGCTGCACGGAGTCGCGCGGGTACGCTCTGCGGTCGGGAGGTCGCCTGTGATAGGGGGCCAAATGGCGAAGCGTAGTTTGTGCGGAGGCATCCTCTTTGGCAAACAGGCGGGAGGCCAGGCCGGCTATGTGCCTGTCGAGGTTCTCCACCCCAAGGTCTCGGTAAATTGTGGAGTTTCTGACGTAGAGGGGGGGGCGTGGACTATGCGGCGCAGGGCCCTGGATTGGACCGCGCGCAGTCGACGCTTATGGTAGGGCGTCAGTAGGTGATACCACGCTGGAGCCGCATACATCAGGCGGGAGCGGATGCAAAGCTTATAAATCATAATTTTTACCTTGAGCGGAAGGAACCTCGACAGCACCGGCTGCAGCTGTCGCAGAGCTATGGAGGCTTGTGCCGCAGAGGCGCAGGCATGTGGACCCATGGTCAGGCCGGCGTCCAACGTCGGCGGCCGCTGAGTGCCAGTGGTTGTGGGAGGCTCCAATAACGGGGAAAGATCACCGCCTGTGACTTGGCGGTGTTGACGCTCAGCCGCCATTTCGACAGCCAGTCGGGGACCATGTCTAGGATCCTCTGGATCTTGGCAGCCGCGTGTTGGTGGTTCAGCGATTTTGCAAGGTACGCCGTGCCGTTGGCGTACAGGGCGGCCATGACTCCCTCGCTACTCCGGTACTACCGGTCGTCAACATACCTGTTGAAAAGGGCTGGGAGGCAGCTACCCTGAGACACTCCGGCCCCGATGGGGCATGTGAGCGAGTGGGCATCCTCCACTCTGACGTAGAAAGTGCGGCGGCTCAGAAAGGACCGCACTATGGTGACCAGAGGACGGGGAACCTGGGAAGCGATAAGCTTGAAGAGGAGACCCTCGGGCCAGACGCGGTCGAAAGAAAAATGGTGCGGATGAGTTGGTGGGTGGTCGAGTGCTCAGTCCTAAAGCCGAACTGATCGGCCTGGGTCTGCAGGTAAGGGGTGAGGCGTTCGAGGAGGAAACGCTAGAACACCTTGGAGAGCGCAGGCAGCAAAGTGATGGGCCTGTAGTCGGCGGGAGACCGGGGGCTCTTCCCCTTCTTGGGGATCAGGATTACCTCCCCCGTTTTCCTTTGGGTAGGAAAGTGGCCCGTGCGGAATATTCCGTTAAATAGTCGGGCGATGGCGGCTGCAGTCCTGGGGGAGGCAAGTCGTAGAGCCGAGTTGGGGATCTGGTCAGCGTCCGGGGCTTTCCTGGGGTTGACCCTGAGGAGGGCGCGACGGACCTGGCTCGGCGATATGAAGAAGGGAGTGGGTGCTGCGGTGGTGATGACCTCCTGTGCTGGTGGAGAGCGGGAGCCCTCGCGGGCGAAGTACTCTCTTACCTGCGCGACCACCTCGTCCTCGCGGACAGTCGCGGCGTTGGCCAGTGGTGTAAAGACCAGTGTGATGGCATGGATGTTGGCTCTGTCTGTTGCACGGTAGCGAAGGTCCCCGTCCTCGTGTATTAGTGGGCGAATGGGCTCCTTGCTGCCGGCGAGTTGACGGCAGAGGCGGTGAACGAAAGGCAAGTCCTCGGCGGCCTGGGAGATGCGGTATTCCCAAGTCACCGCATAGTGTGCGGCAACCTCGAGCTTGACCACCGCGGCAGCTCTGTTGAAGGCGGCCCGGATAGTGGGTCATCTCGTGCTTTGCCATTGGCGGCGGAGCTTGCGCTGCTCCTTAATCAGCTTGTCGATCCGGCGGGTAAGGTCGGGCCGGGAAGTCGGGATTGGGCCCGGGGTTTGGTGGCCGCGGCTAGTGAGGCTGCGAAGGCCGAGGTTATGCCTTCCGCCAGGCGGTCCATGTCCACCGCGGACACCACCAGGAATGAGGAGGTGCGCGCGTGGATTTCACGTGCAAGGTCCGTGCGGTCACATTTTGACCGGGCCGTGGTCCGATTGGAGGGCGCCAGAGAGGACCTCCTGGGTGACCAGTCCCTCCACGCGGTCCATGACGGCGATGTCAATCACGTCGGGCTGGTGGTCCGGGTTCTCTGGGAAGTGCGTTGGCTGGTCAGGGGCCCAGATAGTATATCCGAGGGCCTCCGCGTCTGCGAAGAGTCGATGGCCATCGCTGGTGCAGTGCCGCGAGTACCAGGCCGTGTGGGAATCTACGGGAGATGTAGACGGACGTTGAGGGACTTATAAGCTGCGAACAGCCGGGTGGGTCTAGCACCCAAGTACACCTCAACGCCGTGTGTAGAGAGCGAAGTAGTGAGCGTCGGCGGTAGCACCTGGTGGATGACCGTGCGCCTGACCAGTATGGCCAGGCCGCGGCAAGGGCGACCGTTCGGCGGTGGAGTGTATCCAGCCGGTAAGTGTGGTACCCGGGCACTGCGAAGTGTCGTCCCGGTGTGAGGTGGGTCTCGCAGATCAAGGCAATATCCACGTCACGCTCGCGGAGGACGTGATGTAGAATGTTGTGCTTCCCGCGGAGGCCCCGGGCGTTCCAATTAAGCAGTATTAGGTTCGCCATTGAACATAGTTGCTACAGTTGGGATGATTGCTGGCATCAGCAATACAAGTTGCGATGCACAGCTGATGAGGGCCTCGGTGCAGGAGCCGCCTGTGCGGATGGTTTGTATGTACCGGCTGACCATTTCCATTAAGGAGGTCGGTAAGGACAGGGTTGGCGACCGCCCTAATGGGGATGCGAGCGATCCCGGGTGCCGTCTGGGAGGGTGCCTCCGGCTTCGTGGTGGTCATGGTAGGCGCGAGTTGTTGGTGGCTGGTAGCTGTTGCGTCGATGTCTCCTTTCTTCCCTCTGCCCCTGCTACGTCTGGGCTTACTTTTGGTGACGATAGGTAGGGCAGTAGCCGTGCGCGGAGTGGGGCCGTTCGCCGGCGCCATGAGGTGCGGCTACTCGGGTGGTGGAGGAGGCACTTGGGCAGCGGCTATGGTCGTCGAGGCCCGTGCGTCTAGTGACGGTGCGGTGGTAGCGGCCGTCGGTCCAGCGAACTTATTGCGGGCCTCGCGCTTAAAGGCAGGACAGTTCTTGCTGTTGGCAGGGTGAGCTCCGCTGCAGTTTACGCAGGTGGCAGGGGCATCCTTTGGGCGAGGGCAGTCTTAAGCCGCATGCTCCTCGCCACAACGTACGCAGGCCATTCTGCGGTGGCAATTATGACTCGTGTGCCGGAATTTCTGGCACCGATGGCACTGAGCCGGGCCTCGGAGGCTGCGCCAGGCTTCCACCACAATCCCGTCCATGCCCAACAGGCTGTTAACGGCATAGATATCGGGGATCGTAGCCACCGACCTCTTGATATACGCCAGGTGTATACACCCCGGTCTCCCCTGGCGGGCTCTTATTGGCCGGACATATTCGGGTTCAAAGACGATGTCAATTAGGGCGTCGGTTGAGATAAGGCCGGGGTAGTATCCGCGGGAAGGCCTCTGATTGCGACTTTGACGATCCTGTCCGCCGGGAGCGAGTACGAGAACCAAGAGATTCCCTCATCGCGTTGTAAGTCGGAGAGGTGGCGGTTGCTGAGTGTTGCGGTACTCACTCTCGTCCCTCGGCGTGAAGCGTACGCCCTGCCCATAAGGGCGGCGGCTACTGTTATGTTCGAGCCGGTCTCGGAGCTCTTGAAAGTGGCGCGTCCAGTTAGGTAAGCGCACGGCAATGAGTGGAGGGTACCTCGAAAATTTTTTCGGCGGCATAGCCCCACTCGGGCCGGGCGCGCTGATTGGGCGATTCTGTTGGTCTGACGTCGATGGTGGGGGTGTTGCCGCCGCCACGCATACATAGGTGCTCGACGTCTTTTTCACCGAAGGCGAACGAGCGTCACTTCGTGCGGCCGGCGATGGGGAGCGTGCCCGTTTTTTAAAGCTTTTAATCGTTTACCAGCGTCAGCGGTGAATTCATCTTCTGCATCGATGATGCCGATCGACTTCTGGTAACCGACCATGGTGCGCAGGAACTCAGGGGCGTGAAGGTATTCCCTGTTTTTCGTAATGAATTCGGCCCAATCCAACTCGCTGCGAGGCGGTTGCATGGTCTCGGCCGCGCCCCCGTGGGGCGCTGGAACACTTACAGGTGAGTGGACATCAGTGTCCATCGCACTGCATGCCAGCGCCGTTTCGGTACATGGCGTGTGCGGTGCACTCACGGCGGGGCTGGTGCGGGTTTGCTTACCTGACTAGTGTGTATCAGGAGTTTCGCGGTGGCGATCGGGTTTTAGCTGTAGATGATGTAGGGGTTCCGCTTCTAATCCTCGGGTTCCTCGGGAGCGAGCGGCTGGATGATGTTGAGGAAGTGGAGGCGGTCCTGGTGCGGGCGGGAGGCCCGTGGTCGGTAGGCTGAGACATGTTAGAGTACAAGGAACTTAGTCATACCGAGCCGAGTGTTGTCCTCCGCGATCCTTCAAGGCGAACTGTTTCGGCGGGGCGCCGCGATAATCACGCCCGTTTAAAATAAACTGACGTGACGTCACGGCGACAGGCTTCTGCAGTTGAATGTTCCGGCACGCTTCGGCGTTCACGTCCTGAAAAGGACGCTATCCTGAAAAGGACAGCTGTAACGTGCTGGAACGAACTTTAGATAACAACACCAATACTATGTAACATTCATTTTTAAATACAGTTAACCTTAAATCTGAACGACAGTTAACAATAAAATCTATATTACGAATTATTATAAAAACTGAAAAAACAACTGCAGTCTCATACAAATAAATCAAATATTATTTTCATTCTAACATCACTTTTAGAATTACATCCTCAAAACACAAGCGTAAAAGTAATATTAGAATGAAAATTACATTCTTTTTATTTACAATAATAAGTCTTTGTTGTACCTTATAAGCATTATTTGATTTGAAAAAAGTGGACTAATGTTACTCCTTAAAGGATGGAGTATGAATTTTAATGAAGAGAATGGATGCTCCACTGGCACTTGAGTTGCTGGTGTGCATAGAACAATGTTAGCTACTAGGGAGGATCTAAAAGTTCGTGGCCTTACCTACATGGAGCTATGACATCTTTTTAAATCTACCGTCATTTGTTAGTATGTGTCATATTGATTTATTGTGCGCAGTTTCATTCCGATACTGCACAATATAAATTTTCTGTGATTATTTGTTTGAAGCAATCTGACGTAATTTTCAATAATGGAGAAAATTGAACACCGTGCAGTCATTAACCGCCTCAATAAAAAAGGCCTATCACCAAAAGACATCCATCAAGATATGGTGAGCACTTTGGGGGAGTCTGCTCCATCGTATTCCAGTGTCAAGAAGTAGAGCTGAGCTAAGAAGGGTAGCTGAGTTTAAGCGCGGCCGTGAGAGCATTAAAGATGATCCTAGGAGTGGAAGGCAAGAAAAGAAATTTTATCAATGTAATTTTATCGATACTTTATCAATATAAAAGTGATCTCGTACTGGGTGACCGACGTGTGACCATTGGTAAGATAGCTGAGATAACAAACATTAGTCATGGCCGGGTGCAACACATAATAACGGAAGAGTTGGGGTTCCATAAGGTTTCTGCTCGTTGGGTCCCGAGGTTGCTTTCAGCTGAATAAAAACGAGTTCGATACACAATTTCGCGAGACTGTTTGGAACTTTTTGAGACAGATCCCGAGGACTTTTTGTCTAGATTTGTTACCATGGACGAAAGCTGGGTTCACCACAATACTCCCGATTCAAAGCAACAATCCAAGCAGTGGAAAAGATCAGACTCTCCTACACCGAAAAAGGCTAAGGTCGTTTTGTCGTCTAACAAAGTCATGGCTTCTGTTTTTTGGGATGCGAAGGGCATTATTTTTGTAGATTATTTACTGAAAGGTCAAACTATAAATTCTAGTTAGTATTGTAACCTTTTACGAAGACTCCGGGAAGAAATAAAAGAAAAAGGGCCGGGAATGTTGCGTAAGAAAGTTTTGTTTCATCAAGACAATGCACGTGTTCACACTTCGGTTGTTACAATGTATGTAATCCATGATTGTGGCTGCGAATTGCTGCCCCACCCACCTTATCCGCCGGATTTAGCCCCCTCGGATTATCCTTTATTTCCAAATTTAAAAAAAAACATTTGGGTGGCTCGAAATTTTCGACCAAAGATGAGGTGATAGTCGCAGTAAACGATTATTTCGCCGACCTTCCGGAATCTTTTTTTTTTCGAGGGGATAAACAAGTTGCAGGTCAAGTGGAAGAAGTGTGTTGAACTAGGTGGAGACTATGTCGAAAAATAAAAATAAATTTAGATCCACTTTTCTTTCATTTTCTTGGTCGGGCTTAGAACTTTTAGATCCACCCTCGTACTATTATTCGAATAGTAAGTGTTTACTATTCAAATAATAGTACTAAATGAATCGAGAAAATAAGAAGAAAATCTGCCAAAATTAATTTTGTTCCGATAACCTAAAAATACGTGTCGCACGAATCAAACACGAAAGTGTACTTAGAGCTGTCATGGCGCCACATCGTATGTGCAAGTTTGAACATGTTCGCGCGACTAGAAGACCATAACGAGCGGCTGTCCCGTCTTACCCGCCACCCCGGCTTGCCCGCATCTCACCTATATATTACTAATATGAGTATGTATTGTATATGTTCCTAGTAAGAGTATGTATTGTATATGTTATAAGAATGCCATGCTACAAAGCACCCGGCTTGAGTCAGCACGACAGGGACGAAAGCCACGACGGGGAGGTGACCTCTAGCTCACATAACACCGCCGTGAAGATACAGCTACATTTGGCATTGTAATCCATCCAAATGTCCATCGTCCATGATCAATAATTGACCAGAGGCCAAGAAATACATTTATAACACACATAAAATTTCAAAATAATTTGTACTGCAATCGAAATGACTGTTTATCAAGGGGTAATGAAAAAAATACGTCAGTACAATCTGTACAGAGCTGTGGAAAGCACGTCATAACACCGTCCAATTGGATGATGTGTACAAATATTTATCGGTTATTTCTGGTGAACTGGCGAACGTGGGCCAGCTTAAGACATTATGAGGTCGTTACACTTAAACACGTCAATCTATGTTTTTAGTTTTTTTTTGTTATTTTGTCTACTGTCGATTATTTTGCCACCTTATTACTATTATGTTTTATACTTTTTTTTTCGAGATAGAAAAATTAAGCTGGTTCTCTTAGCATTTGCCGGGTTGTACTGTAATGGGTGGTAGGAACTGATGTAAGCATAGATAGCAAAAAATATTAAAATGTCTATGAATAGAAGTCGATTCTATCATAAATGTATCAAACGCAAATCTACGATGCATCTAACAGATGACTGGTTGACAATTGACGATTTGTAACAGTTAATATGTTATAAATGTTTGTGTTAATAACAACACACAGAGACACCATATAAAACTATTTAACCATTGTGGAATATCTATCTTCAAGAGAAAAATTAATTACACTATAGTTCAATAAAATAATAGTAATATATACTAAATATGTTACATACTTATATGTGTTGCTGCTTTACGTCAGGATGACATACGGAGGGCTGTGTGACCACCCCAAGAGATGGACTCTAGCTGAGGAGTATTACGTGTACAAAGGCAAGTTATAACACACCTCTGAGGTACTCCAAGTAGTCCTCATTTCATGGCCTTCGGGCCCGTACTGGATGTTGTATGTGTCTACCACAGGCTGTCATCTCAATACAGGCTATGTAAATATCTTGACAGACATGCAACAAACAAGTCCCAAACAGCTCTGTGTATGTGATCGGTTTTATCAAAACATACTGAATGGATTTCCATGCCGTTTTCCACCGTGGATATTAGAGGAATTTAATTCGCGAGGAAGGTTTTATTGTGTAATATTAATTACAGCCGAAGCCGGGGCGGATCGCTAGTAATAAAATATGAACGAGCGACACTCAAAAGCGTATAATCAATAACCATAATTAAAATTTAAGTAATGCAGTAGGTAATAATGCCTCGTGTTCTGTGTAAGCATGTTCATCCACGGTCGTGGGGTCCTGGGTTTGTGTCCCGGGTCGGACCAAAGTGTTATTGGTATTTCTCTATCTCTAATAACAGTTCGGATTTAAGCCGTCGGTCATGCACCTAATAGGAGAATGCGGGAACAGGACGTGTACTTGTGCCTGCGCACATACTTGTGCGTGCACACAGTGGGCTCGTCTCTTGAGAGATGTCCGCCGCAACAATTCGGCTAGGAAGACGAAGACATTAGATAGTAATAATATATGATAGCAAGCTAGCTCCTATTGCAAGTACTTTTTAGTTGCAATCATTTCATTCTATGAGACTGATCAATTATTTCAGAGCTCTCGCGGGGGAGATGCGGGAACACTTACTTCCATATGACGCGGCCAATTAGAGTCCTATACGTTATTTATGTGCTGCAATTTGAATGTTCGCCAATACCACTGTACAGCGACCGGGGAACGGGGACTGGGGCTATTACATTTAAATGCAGATCGGGTCATTGATATGAATCTATGACACGCTTAATGTGTTCTAATGTATCCTACGTATGTTTTAACGTTTGGACTAAGTCATGCGACGAAATCGTAGTTAATGAATTCTGTATTAACGCCTTAAAAGTGGCCTCCAGGGTTTGGATCAGTTTAAATGCGCTAAAACTAAACTTACCATAGTTTCCCTATGTTTAGAAGTTATGTAGACTTCAGAGGCAAGATGAAACTCTATTTCAAGTACTAATAGCCAAAATGTTTACTAGTAGGTACTTCTTTATCCCTGATTCATTGCACATTCCCTGGTGCGAGTAAGGGCCATCTCCAACAGGATCCTGGGCGTGATTGCAGGTAGGGTAGACTCTGCTGCTTATTAGTCGATGCTGCAAAATCGCTTTTAGTTTAATAAATTATATTAAAAAATATATAAATACTAAGATGGTTTTTAAGAAAAAAAATTGTTACTTTGAGCCAATGATGTTCGAAATAAAATTTTTATAATAGTAATTATTATTATTATTATCAACATTGTGAGTCAAGGAAGGGCAGCAACACTGTCGGGCTAACGAGCAATTGGAGCAATTTGACTACTAGCGACGTCCATAGATATCCTCATAATTCTTGTCTTGCGAATGCCCTTTTTCCGTCCTCCTTCTCTCCAATGGGCCACCGGCTACCTATCAACCGAAACTAGCGTCATGTGAGCGACAGACACCTGACCGGTCGTGCCGGGTCAGTTCGGTTGCAATTAAGCACAGCAGTGACTCTTACAAATTTTTTTTATATAATATAAGAAGTATCACTATAATGTTTTTATTAATTTATAACAAAATTATATATTTTCTCAATAAAAAGAATAAACCTATTTTTCACTTACTCTTTTTCTCCAGAATGGGGGGCAAACGAACAATCGGAGCCTTTTTACGACTACCGACGCCCATGAACATCCACATAATTACTATGCCGTTGCCCGGCTCTCCTTTCCCCCCTCCCCAACGGGCCAATCAAATTATAACAATTAACTTAAATGAACACACCTACGAGTAATAAGCAATGTAAGCTGTGAGATTTTAAAATAACGAACGGTTAATGTAGTTGGTGCTACTATTAAATGAAACTCCCCGCAGAAACAGGTCGCACCCGCGGTGCTCTTTGATGCCGCGTATGCAAACACGAAATGCATAAATTGCAAATGTTAAGATTAAAAAGCCTTTACGCCATTCTCCGCGCCAATTAACGGGAGCCCATTTCTAAACGATGAATAAAAACAATTACTTTGCCAGATCGAAGATAGAATCCGGCCAAGTGCGAGTAGCAATCGCACCGTGGGTTCCATACCGAGAGGTTTTTATAACATAGTACAATTGCATAGAGAATGTGCGTCAAGATGGCTGTTCCTTGATTACGTTGAGTTACATGATTTTTTTTGTGATTTTAGAGATTTCAGATCTAGGGATATGAAAATACCTTAATATTCGATATGAAATTCAACTTGATGTTGTAATCCTTAGAGAAACTTACTATCACATGGATAGACAACAGAGTATAAAAGTATATAAGTTATTGAGCTACGGAAAAAAAAACACCATGAACGAAGGTCGACACTTGACACTTAGCAACACTGTAGAAGCTTTTCTTCGCAACAAAGACATTGCTTAAACAATTATCCAATTAATTATAAAATGACCTTTGGCGGTGGACAAACTATATCGGTAGTCAGGGCTACTATCAGTACTTCAGAGCGACCGACGTGCGCAGTGGTAGTGTGAGCTGATACGCCGAGCGCGTTACACCAGAGGTGGCGGGTTCGAATCCCGCCTACGTCATGGATCTATGTATTATATATATATTTCTAAAATAGAAACCTTATATATTTTAAATTTATAAAAAAAAAATGAAATAAAATTCCGTTGTCTTGTACCTGTAACGCATATCCTTACGGTACTTACAGCAGGACCAGGCTAAAGTGGTGTGGTAAGTCAAAAAATATTATTATTATTATTTCTTAAACTGGAGTTTTACCACGCGCGTGGGTGAAGTACAATCGAAATTTTTAAAGCACTTTTTGTGTGTGCAATGTTTGGTTTCTTCAATGTAGTGTAGGGGGCAAACGGGCCACCATGGTTCAAGCCTTGTCGTTGCGGTGGGGTCAGTAGCCTGGGGTTAACCGAGACACCTTGGGTGAAGCCAATTGAACCGAGGAGATGGTTGCTCTTTATACCCCTCTTATAAGAAGAGAGGACTAAAGAGCGGGGGGGAGGATGCGCTCCTAGTACCCCTCTTATAAGAATAGGGGACAGAAGAGCAAACCGAGGCGGCGCTTTTGCGCACGGATTAAGATGCGATGATGGGAACCTCACCCCATTGCATTGTCCCAAAGTAAGTGGGGTTGTCCCATAGTGTGCAACAACCCCATTTGTGGAGGTGGAGTCAAACCCTTAGGGGACTGACTAGCCATCGAGGTGCCCTGATGGTTTGTTGTTCCGAGGCACCTCGCCAGAGTCGGTACCGATGGCACTATAATGTACCGCGAGCCCCACACACCAGTGGACCCCACCCACGGCCAGTGACGGCGCGTAAATACGTTTCCCCGCGTCAACAAAAAAAAAGGGCAAGCGATAAATCGGTTTTTTTACTACTACCGACGCCCATGGATATCCGCACTACTATTGTCATGCAGACACGTTGCTCTCATTTCCTCTTCCCCTCTGATGGGAAACCGATTACTCACAAGCTGACCGAAATACGATAGAATAGCTGTTACTTTAAGGCGTTGCCGTATGTGCGAGTGACGGCGCCGGTCGTGCTGATTCCGCTGCAATGCAGTATGGCACTACCTCTTACTGAATTGTATCGTAAAAGTCTTTGTTCAATATCAATGGCCTACGTCATTTGACATCGGTAATGATGACCGGCTGGCTCAGTTGGTAACATGGCGGTTAGTCCGCGTGTTACGACAGAGGTCGCGGGTTCAAATTCCTCCCAGGTCATGGATGTTTATATATGTTTGTCTATAATAAAAATCTTAAATATATAAATTTTCTTAAATTTATAAAAGTATTAAATATATTTCCGTTGTCTAGTACCTGCAACACACGTCCTTACGGTACTTAACACAGGACTGGGCTGACGTGGTGTGATAAGTCCACAGATATTATTATTATTATCAAGTGTGAATCTTTACTCCTTTACTACGAGTCGAAAAAAATATATCCAAATTAGAATATAATGCATTGCTGACCCTGGCAGTGCTCTTATACAACACGCATGCAAAACATATATTTCCTAGGTGTACCGTATCTTCAATAGCTCTTTTAGATCAGTACTGTTTAAGGAACCCATAAGGAAGCGGAAAAAGTACAAAATGAATTCGAATTCCGCATTGGAATCCGCATCCGCCTAGGTGCAAACCAGAGTGCGGAACCTCGCTCGTGAACCACCGAAGGCCGCCCGGTGCCTCCCGCATGTACGCGTATGTATTTCAGAGAGTTCACGTATTATTTTTACATCATATATACCGCGTAAGAAGGTCAAGGACTTTATTTTCGGATGATACACGTTGCCAACGGTCAAAAATGTTTTATCTTTTGAGCAAAGTCAGGTGTTTCTAATGGATTTTACAAATATAGGATGTTTACATGGGAGTAGTGACTGCAATAATTTGCAATGTTATATTTTTTAATGTTCTAGAGAATTATGCATGCGGGAGTGACACGTTTCCGTTTCTAGAGCTGCTGACTGGCAGATCAATGTTTATATATTTTTTACAGTACCTATGTGGGGGCGAATGAGCAGTTGGAATTTTTTACCGACGCACATAGCCACCACTTGTCGTTCGATGAGCTCTTACAGCAATCCGGTGAAGCTGTATTGGGCGTCGCTTCGCTTCCGCAGCACAAGCTCAGTTCCGAAAAGAAGCACAATTCACACTGCAGACTGCTGTCATTCCTCATCCTCAACAATGGGTCCACTGGACATTCGCAGAACACACAGAACGCGAAAACATCGATGCCACTTTAGGGTGTTATCGCGAGACACCCCCCCCCCCCCCCCCC
>JAFELO010000012.1:620748-633089 GCA_017140195.1 Eumaeus atala | reverse complement strand
GAAAATTCCCTTTCTATTTCGTGCAGGGGCCAGCCGCCTTGGGAGGATGCGATGACCTGATGCCTGTCGCCCTGGTGACCCTGCAGCTAATAGGACCTACCTATTAGCTACAGGGTCACCACGGCGACAGGCGAGATTTTCATTTATAGCACCCAGACTAACCTAAAGACGTAGGGGTTCGGCTCGTACCTCTGACGACTCCAAACAACGGTGCGTTCCTGCGATGGGACAGGCGCCCAGCTCGTCCCTGGAATTCTATAGGTACACTTAGCAGCCCCTCGCAATTTCGCCCGTTTTTCCATCTCTAAAAGTGCACCTTTAGGGATAGAGTTTCGTAAAATTCGTTCCAAGCGGATGTCTTCACCAAAGGTAACCCTATAAATTTCAAGTTTGTTGGTGTTGTAGTTTCTGAGATTTCGTGATTAGTCAGCGAAATAATTTCGCTTTTATATATAGATGTAGAGGCGCGTAGCTTCAGTAATTGTAGGGTTAACTAGTAAATACACGTTGCAATAGCTCCACGCCATAAGATATTCAGCGTGGCGCTCGCATTAGCATTTGGTGGCTGAACTGCACGGCGCTGGTGGCGTGTCCTTGGAATAAGAATTTAATGCCGGCTATGCTTTACAATACAGGCTGGCTATACCTTATTGATGCCCTAAACGCTTCTAGAAGTTTAATATATTGTTTTTGTTTTCTGTCTGACTATGATAGGCAGGTTGTGTTTTTCAGGTCATGTGCGTACACTACTATGATATGCTTTTTACTATTTATTTTCTTATAAGTGATGCTACCTAGTTCCTCTAATATGTATAAAAAAATATATGTTTGTTACACATCCGGATTTACTTACTGAGCAGAGGCTTAATAAATTCAACAGATTATGTAGAAAGAAACTTAATATGGATGGCAGCCTTATTATTTAACTTTGCCTGATCATGTGCGTAGTAATTCTCACCATCGATTCAAAGTTACTTTACAGCGCTTAATGTAACCAGGTCATTATCCTCTCCATGAGCAAAACTATCGTCGGTATTTGACCTATGGCCTAATATAATAGTCCATTCAACACAAAAGGATTTTTTTCAATTCGGTCCAGTTGTCCCTGAGATTAGCGTGTTCGAACAAAGAAACAACCTTTTCAGTTATACACTATTAGTAAAGATAGCTAGAGAGAGTCTCATGGTTTACTGGTAAGCCTGTGTCGTGAGGCCCTGAGTTCGAGTTCCGGGTCGGACCAAAGTGCTATTGGGATTTCCAATCAATTTCCAATAACAGTCCGAAGTCAGGAAGTTGGCGATAGCGCGCGTACCGTTAATGATACGCAAACGTGAATAAGAATATCATTATCTAAGGAGCCCGGCTCCTCCCCCACCTCTGAGGAGGGATTTGTCTCACGCTCGAGTCGGCAATGCCGCTAACCGAAGTTGTGGTCTTAATTATTGTTAGAGCTTTCTAAGAGTTGCGTTGTTTTATGATTTTAATAAATCTTATCTCTCTTCTTAAGGGAGGGGACCCCTGTCTTACCCGGAGCACCACTCCGAACAATATGCATTACTTTACCAAGAGAAAACAAACAATATTATGCAGTTAACCTCTATCGATTATTTAGCTTAACATAATAATAATGTTAAATTGTTATTTTGTTTAAACACTCTTCTCGATAGAACAACATGCTTGTAAAATTTTAATTATAATAGGGATATAATCTGGAATTAATTAAGAACAAACACTTTTATGCATATGGTATTTACAAAAAAACATTAATTTAATGTATACAATTAGACATATTTTTATTGATTTATATCCATGTATTTTTACACTTGCTCGCTACGCTAATAATTATAACCATAATTAATAATATTAAGAGTGAAGTTTATTAATCAAAATCAAAATAAATCACAATAACACACAATAAACACAAGTATAAATAATCATAAATTAAGTAGATGAAATATTAGTAATATGACAACACTGTTCTCAAAGACGGACACCGAAATGTCACGGTCTTAACATGTCAATGTTAATCATAAAAATGATAATGAAATAACATAGACGAGTACATTGAAACTTCTAAACTGTATATTATTTCTACTATAGATAAGTTAGACAACCGGACAAAGATGTGTGGTATGGTTCATTACCTAGTTAAATATTGTGTGTGAAAAAAACATATAACCATAGACAAAAACATTTCTTATAGGACTTACCTTAGGTAGGAAATAAAGTTTGAGAGCGTTAATCTCAGGAACTTCTGGCCCGAATAAAAAATTTATTTGTGTGTTGGATAGTCCATTTATCGAGGAACGTCATAGTTTATATGCCATGATGCTGCGGCTAGTAGACTCGTTACGCGGGTGAAACTGCGGCGGGATGCTAGTCAAACTACAGTTTAGTACTTTAAAATTTGTCAAATTCCAATACACAAATCAGGGCATTGCCACGACGTTTCCTTTCACCGAAAGAGCGCTGACGCGAAAATTTAACGACAAACGAAACTTAAAAAAAAAGGCGACTCATTGGTACATGGTGGGGTTCGTCGGTTTGAAACTGGACTATCGGAAGCTCTATCCACCAGACTACCGAGGCTCTATATATTTGTATCTAAAAGGCAACTTAGTATTAACACTATTAAAATACTTCTCTATTTCGTAAGTAAGAAATGTAAGTACATACAGTACAGTAAAAAAGTATAAAAGTGAGAGCTTTCATACGAATACTTTTAGAAGATAAAGCTACCTCTTTATCATAAAGAAGCTATTTATAAGAGCAGATAACCGGACCTGCTGATAGACGACTAAGTGACTTTTTAATATTGACCTTTATCATAATAAGTTACAAGATTTCAAATTATCCGTTATCAAATATAAAATCTAACGTTATTCATCAATACATTTTAGTCATATCACAAAATACTCCGTGATACGTCAGATATCCGTTTAGAATAATATTGAAGATCATTTTAAATAAAGAAGAGCATAGATCATCAATAATCGCAGATTGTACGTGTGTATTTATTTTTATTTAGCACACAATTATACACAGCCTCAATCAATCCACAGCCCTAATGATGGGTAGTTAGAGCAATTATAATAACTGAGAGATCGATATTCGTTCATGCGAAAGAACCGTTCCATTTCGAATACAATTTGACTATGTGAAATAAAACCTTACCGCAGGTAAGTACTTATATAAAAACGAAATGACATTGTAATTTTTTTATGAGTTAGGGGGCAACAAGTAGGGTAGAGACTGCCGTCGCTCATAGATATCTGCAAGACTACGCGTCTTACAGACGCGTTGCCGGTGTTTAAGCAATAGGTATGCTCGTCTCTAGAAGACCTCTAAGTCGTATCGAATCGGGAACACCGCGGAGGACACTGGTTTCACAGTACCGCGAAAGTGCGTTTAAACCGCACTGTTGTGGATTTACGGACATCAAGGCGATGGGCGTGGAACTTACAGTTCTGACGCTTACTTTTTGTTGACGCGGAGAAACGCATTTACGCGCCTTCACCGGCCCTGGGTGGGGTGCAGTAGTGCGTGGGACTCGCGATACATGATAGTGCCGAATACCCACAAAAACCACCGCGAGTGCCATTTGTGCCGCACTTGGTGCGATGCCCCGGAATAACAGATCTTCAGGGCATATCGACTGCTAGTCAGCCCCCTAAGGGACCAACTCCACCTCCCTGGTGTTGTCTTGTTTTGCGGGGCACCTCCTGGGTTGCCCCACAAAACAAGACAACCCCACCGACTTTGGGACAGTATAATGGGGTAAGGACCTATCCTCGCCTCTTGCCCCGTGCGCAAAAGGGCCACCTCCTAGGTTCCCTCTTCATACAAGAGGGGTGCCGAGAGCGATTCCTCCTCCTGATCTTTAAGCCCCCTCTTCTTGTAAGACGAACTGATCCAGCTTGACTTAGCAGGGCTACGGATTTCGCCTTTAATTCAAAGTACAATTTATTAATTTATATTAGTCAGTTTTTTATATAGTATAGGGGGCGAATGAGAAATCGGAGCCTTTTGACGACTACTGACACTGATATACATATCATTGTAATACAGATGCGTTGTACTCGTTTCCTCCTCCCCTCCAATGTTCCACCGGCAACTTAAAAGTTAGGTACATATTAAAACTAAAGGTGGCTTACCACCACCTGTGATTGGTAAACTGCAGATTACGCCATAGCTCGATGGTTCGTGGGCAGTTAGTAGGATTATAATAAATGTCCTAACTTTTAATCAATTGCTAATGCAAGTTGTGACGATAGGTTTATGGTATGCTCGAAGTAAGGTGTTAATATTGCCCAATATTGTTATTAAATTAACATCATTTTACTAGTTTGGACTGGTTGGTGTGAAATTCTTCCAGCTTGCAAAACACCAGAGTTCCTAGATAGAGATTTTTTATAGCATAGGAGGCAAATGAGCAGTTGGGGAACTTGTAATTAAGTGATCAACAACGCTCATAGACACTCGCTCACCTAGAGGACTCACAGATGCGTTGCGAGATAAATGGTACCTTTTCATAAGTCGTATCGGTCTAGAAATACCGATGGTGGTAGCTGATTCCGTAAAGGAGTAGTACTTGGGAAAAAAATTGCCCTTAAAACACACGGTAGATGACTTCGAAACAAATTTAGAATTTCTGTGCTGGTGAAAAAAAATTTAGAATTTCCTCGGAATACTTCCCGTGATAAATGCGGTAGGATGCGTACAGTGAACTGACATCTCTAGGAAAGAGTATCACGCTGGTTGAAAAGAACTTGGCTATCGACTATTCAAGCCGCTCTACGTTGAATACGGACCAATGTAATGAGCTGATATTGCGGGGCTCCAGCCAAAATGTGAAAGCAGTATCTGCGCTTTGTAAAGTTGCGGCCGTGAGCTGGTGTGAATTACTGCTTCTTATAATTCTGTGTCACTGTCATTATTTTATTTTACAAGTAAAGCCTAATAAACCGCAATAAAATCCATTAAAGTAGTTTTATTATACTGTGTAACATTAGCTTAAACCTAACAAATTATTACGTAAAGTCTAAATTTATTACTAGAACGCGCGATTTGATTTTGATTTGATTAAATTAGAGCCTATATGTATTTCGTACACAGATGCTATAGCAAACCTTTACGTATCCCCTATTAATTCCAATCCTTCGACGGCACATTAAAGTCAGCATAGGTATGCTGAGGTAGGTTCCTCATATACCTAGTTTGCGTTAATTGAAAGAATCACATTTTTACCATAGGCGACAAAAGAGCAGAAGTTATGGAAGTTGCCCCTCGTCTCCCACTATCCCTTCTTTACATCACTTCTCGCAGTAGGCCTACAGGAGTCTTACAAGCGTCCCGAACACAGCTATCACGCTACTCGGTCATATAATTGTACCTAACCGTGCGATCCAATATGGCTGTAATACAGCAATGACAATTTTACAAAATGACTGCAGTATTCAATACTTTCATAATTTTTTTTATTCGTTTTAATACGTTTAGCAACGCTCACAAATTGCTAAACGTATTATGAACGCGGTATTATATAATTGCTGCGTTTAAAATTAATGAAGTTCGCGTCGAGAGTTTAAACATAATAACTGGCATCATCGTCAGCAGCTACAAGCTCAGGTGTACTCCTAAGTGACGTTAATATACTAACTACCGACAGTACAGGTGTCTCTCAAGGAACAAACAAATTACGAGTATGCTAGATGACACGACCGAAGTAAAACTTCTTAAGCTATACGAAACGTAACTGGCTATGAGAGAAAAACGTAACTCTTCTACTAACTGCAATAACTTATATCTCCCTCTCGACTTCCGTATATTTCTCTCTCTTTAGTATGTTTGCTAAATTATATCTGCCTCTTAAGTTCTCTCGTCACTCATTCACCAGCTTACTCTAAAATAAATGCAATCTCATAAAATAAAAAATGAGGAGAAAGAGGCCAAGCAGTAGTCGGTCTGGGGTGTAAAGGGAGTAGTAGCCGGTCGGGTGTCTCGTTGTTCATTGAACGAGGCTGGGTCCAGTAATAAACTGATGACAGTTTATGATGTTAATGATGACCATGATGGAACAGACCACATTAAAGACCGACCGACTGATAAGAGAAGCCTACTTTAGCGAGGTTTGTCACCTGCTCGGCTAAAATTAGAGCATAAAAAGTGTGTGTCAGCTACGACCCGCGACTGTAGTTTACTCGTCAAGAACGCACGTGAAGCATTCTGAAGTGAAAGTTCAGCAAGAGTCGCAACCGACGTAGACGCGGCGTTCAGCATTACTGCATCAAATTATTTACTCCTATTTCTACTTTTTTTTAATAATAATAATAACTGTGGACTTATCACACCACGTCAGCCTAGCCCCGTGCTAGTTACCGTAAGGACTTGAGTTACAGGTACAAGACCACGGAAATATATTTAATATTTTTTTATAAATTAAGGAAAGTTTATATATTTAAGATTTTTAATAATTGTAAAAAAAATTATTGATCATATTAAAATAAAGGAAGTGCAAATATTATAATTAAATATTTGTAACGACCTCTACAAGTTTATCCGATGTTGTGTCACTTGTAATATTATTGATATTCAGTGTAACTTTATATTGTTAAAGTTCTCCCAATGGCGCGGTTATTTCGCGGGTAAATAACATTTGAATTTCCCCTACAGACTAAATTATACGCAAACTCCTCATTATCATAAAACGATTAAAATGCTTTCTCGAGTAAAACGAATTCGCATAAGCCAATTAACATTAACTTACTTAAGTATAAACTCGTGAAATATACAGATAATAAAGTTAAGAACATCTAATAGGTAGTGCCATGCTACATTGCTGCCAAATTGGGCCGGCATGGCCGGGAAGGTGCCTCTGGCTCACATAATACTGCCGCACTGTCCGGTTTGTGAGTAGTTAGCACTCCATTGGGGGAAGGATGACAACGCATCGGGTAAGCATGGGTGCGAGAGCACGGATTTCTCGTCTGTCCCACTGTGATATAAAAATCCGGGTAGGCTGCGAATAACAGATGACTGACTGTCTTAACGCTCATTGAAAGAGGCTTGTGACTGTTAATATTAATGATAATAATACATTTAAATGTATATATTATATTTATATGTATAGATGGTATTAATACACCCAGGGGTTATCTAACAAATAAAAGAATAGAATTATATAAAAGAACAACGAACTCCCTTCGACTTCCTTGTATTAACATGAGGTTCAAGATCTTCAGTCGTCAACTCACTAACGTCTGTTAGACAATGCGATGGTACGCATTTAGGTAAGTGCGTGACCGGCCTTACAACTTGCGGTCGGCGGCAACAGTTGAAGAGCTGCCCCTCGAATCCTAATCTTTTTCAATATTATCGATAAATGGACGTGAATCGCATAAAAACACTCGCCATATTCAAATATAGTATTTCAAGGACACCATGTGGATAGACACTAGTATTTTCCTGCATAAAATGTTTAGTTGTTTGAGAACAAAGGAATAATTTGATATGGTTTGCACGCAAAATAGGAATAGTTATCACGCGTACATTAAAATACTATTTTATCATGATATCTTGTAAAGATTGAAATATTTATTTCATTACAAATGTTATGCGTTTTGTAGAAAGCACCAAAGAAATAACTCTCATTCAAATAATTTCCGCTAGGCTGTCGCGCTTCAAGCGGACTTTTTAGTTATGAGTACAAAAGAGTTTTAATGACTACCGACGCCCATAAGCATCAGTATATATTTTAAGTGGATGCGTTATCCCCGTCACCTCCTCGCCTTCAATGTGCAACGAGACACTCACAAACCGTAGAGCGAGAGGTTCTTCCCCAGTCGAGCCAAGTCAACGCAGTCTGTGTGCGTTTGAATTACTTCACCATCATCATCATTATCAGCCCTTATCATTGGACATAGACCTCTCTGAGCGAACGCCAGGACGACCGATCTCCTGCCACTCGCACCCATCCCTGACCGGCTACTGCACGGAGATCGTCTTTCCACTTGGTGAACAGTCGACAAACACTTCGTTTTCCTAAACGCGGCCTCCACTCCAGAACCTTACTGGCCCATCTGCCGTATGTACCTATGAGTGTGTGTGTCCAGCCCATTTCGACTTCAGCGCACTTATTCGTCGCCTGATATCGGATACTTTAGTTCTCTGCCTTATGACTTCGTTACTAATTTGAATAACTTAAATTTTTTTTATTAATTTATTTACATACAAAATAATTTTCATCGATTAGAACTGTTCAGGTCCGATAAGAAAGGGAAAACTATTAAAATGAAGCAACATCGATATGGAGACATCCCAACACTGATGCGGTAAGTTCGACGCGTCTGTCGAACTATAAAAGTGCATTGTACACCTCCTGGAAAACACGTCATGCATTTACATACACCTAGCTGCACGGACCAGGGACGCGGCGACTTGCTAATCATCAACCTTTAACCGTTCGTTAGTTGTGTAATGTAAATATGATGTGCCGGCGCGATCGGGGTGGTAGCCCTCGCTAATACAATACAGCTACAAAATGCAGGCTATGCTGTCACGTTTTGTGCGGTTTGGGAATTTCCTATGGCCCTTTGGGGGAGGGGAGAGAAAGAGGGCAACACATCGGCATAATGAATGACTGAGATATTCTTCATTGTGCACATTACAAACTATACGCACAAGCTATAAAAAGCATAATAATAATTATGTAGATGTCTTTGGCCTCTGTAGTGCTCGAAATGGTTCCAAATGCTCGTTTATCCTCTCAGATGTACTTAAAAAACTGGATAAATTTAAGAACATTCACTCACCTCTCATTTATTTGATTCTTACAAATATCATTTATTTTAATTCAAATGGCTGCATAGGAATTCAGCATCTTTAGCAATTAACTGTAAATACTTAGCTACAAAGTGTATTTAGATATGTAAAATCAAAAAGTTAAAGTTTATTTTTTTCTTTTTCAGACCTGTACAACCGGAGCGTTTTTACGACTATTGACGCCCGTGGACTTCACCATAATTACAATGCTGATACGTTGCCCTCCTGTTCTCCTCTCTATCTATCGAAAATGTATGGGTAGAATGTGATTTACAAAGCGCTAGAGACAACAAATCGTAGACATTTTGTTGACGACGGAGTTGCGGCGATATAAAAACCCGCCATTTTACATGCCAGACCCGACCTCTGCCGCTTCCCCGAAACGAAACAAAAGAATAATTTTTTTTTCAAAGTCTACAGTAAACGAAGCGGCGGCGATCGGGATGTTTTACATCGTTTTAATAATCGAATAAAGTCAATGAAATGTATGTGTGTATGGGAATTTACAATTGTTCTAGAGTTTTTAGTCAGGAATAGCGCCATGCCGGCCCTAACGGGGAAGTACCCCTTGCTCACATCATTGCATTGTCCGCTTTCGTCATTTCTTAATCCCCCCCCCCCCCNNNCCCCCCCCCCCCCCGTCCCAATACAATAACAATATTTATATGCAGTCAGAAGAATCAACGCAAATTGGGCTGTAGGATATATTTTATTCACTTGACACTTCTCTTTCACTTAATACCAGTGGACGTTTGGGTTTCAATGCAGGTATGCTGTGTCTGATATGGAGCCCTGTTTCTTAAAAGTTATCCTCCTCAAAATATTGACACCCCTACAATCATTTCGCACTGTGCCCGGGCGTAAACAATTGAAAATATGGCAATACCGGCGTCACGTTACAGTATAAAGATGCATCTGTCTACTATAGCCAAGTGATGGGCATGATGACAAGATCCATTCGGTTTGTCGCCCAAGTGGCCCAAAAGGGGATTACATAAAAGAAGGGCAAATAATCTTGTCATTCTCGAAACTTTACGTGTCGGTTATCAGATAATCCTAACATCCATACGGACGTTTAGATTTCTGTTATAAAAAATCACATTCAGTTAACAAAATATAGGGAAAAAATTTAAAAATCACGGCAGCGCCTGGAAAGTTTATATTTTTAATGCTTATAATTAAACGTAGTGATATAAGTGAATTGATAATTAGTAATTATTCATATTAAAGGTTTGACTAACTTGATATATCAATATACCTGGAATGATAGAGAATATACTAGAGCACATAGAAACTTGATATGTCAATATACCTGGAATGATAGAGAATATACTAGAGCACATAGAAACTTGAAATTTCGAACATCGGTTCCTCTTATGATGAAAGTGGTGATATCATGAAAGTACTTTTAGAAATTCAATCCCTAAGGGGGTGCAATAATGTTACGCGGGTGAAACCACGGGGCACTGCCAGTTATTCATATACCTACACTAGCTTCACCACATATTAGGCTAACCCTTTTCAGGAAGGTTCAAACCAAACAGGTTGATAAAATAGATAGAGAAGATATGTCAGTCAAACGACGGCGACTGGCCGTCTTAGAGCATACGGAAGGAAGGTGTGAAAGTAGCAGTAATCTCGCTTTTTATGTCTCTCTCTCTCTCTCTCTCTTTATTTTTTTTTTTCAGTGGGTACCTATTAGTCAGCTGTTATAAGTGTGTAAATGTATTAATATGTGACATTTCGACCGGTCCAAAGCGGTGTTCATAGAATTGATTCTAGCAGGAAAATGCATTTATCCGACCCTGGGTGGCACGAAGGGGCAGAGAGAAATAAATGAAAAAAGTGAGAGAGCTACTACATTTACTGCCACTTTCTACTTACACTACAGATAGAGGGGAAGCCAGCCTAAAACTATATACTATCTCTAGGTTAAATAGACCTTTTTCCAGCTCTCATGGTGTTTGAATTAAAGCATTAAACCACATTTAGTTTAAAGAACACTAAAGGGTTTCTCATATTAAGGATACTTAAACTAAAAGTAATAAAAGTATCGTCTCAGCATACTTAATAGTTGCTAAGAAAGCAAATACCTTTTTTAAAAAGCATGAAAGACCAAGGAGTCAGGCGGAAAGCCAAGCCACGTACAGATATAATCAAAGAGGTCCGCTTGCGAAACGTGCTCGAGTTCTCAATCGGTCTTGCGCAATAAAAACTCACGCGGCTAGCTATATCATGGATATTTCTGCAAAAATCTAACTAAATAACATTTAACGAGATTCAGACTAGTCAAATATTAAGTGCTAATCTCGCAAAATATTACTATGACCAATAATTTTATGCCTTTTTTTTTGTTTTACTTGTCAATTTTTATTTAAGTAATAATCATTGTAACCGGAAAAAGAGTGAAACAATACTTTTAGTAAAAAGGTACAGCTTATTCCGAATAGAAATCTAAGTCAGCCGCCCTAATACATGAGAACTAGCAACGTATACATCAGAGGTAGGGTCTTTGTTTATATAGACATTATATAGTCAAAGGTTTAGGGTATTATTTTATTATTTCAGTCATAGTTACTATTAGTTTAACCTTGACAGTGGCTTCGTTTATTAAGGACAAGATGCCAGTCCCGCCGAATTAGTAATACAATACAAGTAACGATAATTGCTTATTAGAAAAGGCTATGCTTAAAGCAAAAATCAACATGGCCGTAGCAATCTATGTGATTTGCTATCATTTCCTTTCCTACCTCCTACCATTAATTAATACTTAAAGTGATACGAGAATAGCATTTAACGTAGTCTAGGGATGAATACTTAAGGCAAATACAAATAACGTAGACATAGGTAGCATTATATTTTATTTCATCAAAAGTATCTAGTAAACAATTTGAGGCATATTAAATAAACACTGACATTCTGAAATTCAGTCCAAGTATATACAATATAGGTTTATATTATAGCGTCAGTCAGTTAAATTGCATTTAAATTAAGACAAAAGTAAAATCCATTGCTTCGAGGCAGAAAAAACGTTAAGTGCTTTGGTTCCATTAAAGGATTCTCAAAAGGGCGAGAAATGCAGTAAATTCTGAATCTGTTCATAACTTGGGGCCCTTTTTTCTTTTGTCACCAACTCACCATATTTGAAAACGTCTTTTTGTCTGACCCGTCAACCCCACTCAAATGAAATACAAAACACTTTTAGGGATGCGCCCGAGATAGTAAATTATTTAGCAATAAAATAGTTTAGGGAAGTGGAATTATTACATTGAAGCCAAATCGGGGGATGGGTAAAGATGAGCAATATACATGGTTGAGCGGATAAACATTCACACAACCGATGTCGATAACGTTCAGAAAGCTTCGACTGCTCGTTTGTTTCTTCTTGCTATCTAATAACATAACATTTTTTTTTTATTTGCTTTAAGGGGTAAATGGGAAATCGGAGCCTTTTTACGGTTAACAACTCCCATTAACATCGCACAATTACTATGCCTGCATGTCCTTTCCTCCTCCCCCCC
>JAFELO010000012.1:502202-613245 GCA_017140195.1 Eumaeus atala | reverse complement strand
GTCTTTGGACTAGATAATATGGTCTGTAAGATTATTTTTCTCCTACATGCAGAGACTGAAATGTACATTAAAACATTATATTTGCAATAAATTCACTATTCAATATATGAGCTTTTGCTAGAACTTTTTATATCGTATCACGTCGTATAGCAATATGGTACATGGTTACACAAAATTCATCACAATATACTATGAATTGATAAAGTAAAATGTTCTAATATTTAGTAATTCACTGTTGCTCACTTGACATTTAAACGTGACGTTTAGTGAGGATGGATGGATGCTAGAGATGGCGGTGATTAATTCTATAAAGGAAAAAACGAAAATACATCACAAAAGTACATAGTCGTGACGTATTTTCATTTTATCGTTCTATCGAGTTCATTAAGAAGTTTCATTTAAAAAATAAGATAATACTCATAACACCCAGAAAACGCTCGTCATAATACGAGCAAAAGTATACGAAACGATGCGGAAGGTTGGACCGCTGGCAGCTGGCAGCTGGCTCCCTGCCCGGTGACGATGTGGCATTGGGCCAGCCAGGGTCAGGAGCGGCCATGCACCTCCGCAGCCGCCGGTGTACACCACGGCTAATAATAAATACGCTCATCACCATGTCATTATGAGATCTATTTAAATCAAAATGGACGTTAGTGTCCATTTTTGTGCCCATATATAATAATAATAATAGGCGGCTACAGCAGCCATCTTCATTGAGACGCGACATCTAGACAGGATATATAGAGCACAAGCGATTGCGCAGACGCAGGTAGGTGCACTCTCTATTCCCTCATTCTCATATTCCGACGAGACGGCAGTCCGACACGGACGGAGAGAAACTGATTTATCTCCAGGGTCTGAACCCAGGCTTAACGTGCTCTCCGATGCACATGGGTGTAACAACGCCAATTTCCTGGCTCCGGGCTCAGGATTTCATTTTCCTACTAGCCTTATCCCGTTTCTATCAGACGATGTCGGGTTCGGCTACCTATTCTAGGGGATTTGACAAGGGCGCCAGTTCTTATTCAGGGCGACTGCCATCTGACCTTTGTAACCAGAAGGGAAACTAAGCTCAGTCCTAGATTAGATGGAACTCAAATATACGAATCTGGGTTTTGTCAGTGCAGAAAAAGTGCCAAAATTATTTTGTTATTTTCAATCTTCACATTAGCAGGTCTGTCGCTCGATCCTTAACAACACGGTTATTTTACTTATAAAACGTTTTTTGTTTAACTGAAACTATACCATGAAATAGCACAATACATCTTCAACGGCAACTATAAAACTCGTCAAGGGATGAATATAGGTAGGTTTATTATAGATATATAGGGACAGGAGTCAGGTCTCTTGATAAGATGGATGTATCTCCATGGTGGTTAATAATAGTTTAAATAATCTATTATTATTTTGGCCGAGGGAGTTGACAGGTACTAATAATTTTACGAGACATTTGCACATTCTACTAGTAGGTGTGGCTGAATTGACACACGGTCCATACACGCGTACGCCACCTTGAGAAACCCCGAGCAAAGGTACTCAAAAAAATACTTATTTCAAATGGCCAAGAACAACGCGAAAAGAAAGAGTAAAAAGGTCTAAGGAAAGATGAATATCTACAATACATTACGATAAAGCATAAAGACAGAAACATGAAATCTTAAATAAGCTACCGTATAACATGATAACAGTGTACGGAAGTTGTGGAACATCTACAGTTCTGTACGCTGGTACCGACGGGATCGTCGGAAGTGGTCGCCGTGCCAAATCCTTTATTACAAAGCGGCAAACAGAATATGACTTGAGGCATTACATTTATTTATAAAATGTAATGTGTTGAATGAGCTGAAATGTATAATATATGAAAGTCATGAATGTCCGTCATTATTTATTAGAATTTCGTTAAAAACACATGATTTTTTAACGAAATTCTAATAAATAATGAAGGACATTCATGAAATTCTAATAAATAATGAAGGACATTAAAGATATACGTATCACGGTATAAAATGCGGCGCCCCGCACTTTTACCCCTGTAACTCCGCTTCAGTTGGTCGTTACGTATATAGCCAATAACTTTCCTTGATAAATGGACTATCTAACAGTATTTTTTATCTATACATTAGTTTCTAACAATAGAGGGCTCAGCCAGACTAAATCTTCAGCTCAGCTTCATAACATGTTCATTCATTACAACGGTACAGATCGTAATTTTATAATCCTCCTTACTACCTTACTACTGGGCTTATGTTGTCAATGGAAATTTTGTATTTGTAACCGAATTATTTAAGCGCACAATAAATTAAGCGTTCAATTAATTGTGCAACGCATGCATCACACCATCTATAATTATTTTTATAAGGAAATTACTTTCATTCTTACAAACCCCAAATTCGCGTTTTATTTTATATAGTACTGGAGGGCAAACGAGCAATCGGAGAATTTTAACTATTACCCATGACCATCGTCACTATTACTAAGCTTCCTCCTCCCACAAATGAGCCACAGGCTACTCACGAACTGCTAACGCGACACCGAAGATGTCACTTTACGCTGGTATTATGTGGGTCTGAGGTACCTCCTTGGTTGTGCCGGCCCAATTCCGTTGCGGTGCAGCATGACACTACCTCTTACAAAATATCAACAGAAATATATTACTCTTTAATTTACCATCAACATGAATTCGCTTCTTACTGTACACAAACATCATAAATCACCAAGCTATTTTTTTAAATCATTGTACACACTCGCACCATTTGAGAGAGACCCACAGGCCCAAATGTTATCTGAGGCCAAAGTCCCTTGATAAGATAAGCGAAGGAGGCGTTATCGTAACCCTAAGGGGGCACGATGTTTGTACACTCACAAAAACGAGAGAAATATCAGATAACTCCGGCCTGTAGCACAAGTTATTACTTTACATACATCAACTCTATGAAGGACGAATGCCAATGGGAAAATGACCTGGGCTTTACTTTTTTAACGATAAACAGTTCTACGAACGTTATTTTGAGATATAATTAAAGCATATGAAACCGTGCGGTATAGACTGAGTACAGAAACATCTGTGTTATATGTTTTATATACTTGACGTTTCTTTTTTTTTTGACTGCTCTATGCTGACGGAAGTATCCAGTGCACTTTCATGGGACACGTCGGGCGAAGGTCTAGGTGAATTTGTGTGGATAGGGGGACGGAGGACGGACCCGCCTTCACCGTAGATGAGAAGGATGCATCCCGATAGTTATTTAAGATTAGCTAAAGTAACTATTATTTTCTTGGCCGAGGGGAACGGGTCCCCACGTCCCCGCCCCTCTCTAACGAGGGGCGGGGGCGAGGGGAACCGCCGCATTAAAGACCGCGCGGCATTAAAGTTGGCCTTGCATTGTCGTGGCCCTTCGACCATGTGCGGGTGGCGCGAATCGCGCGCGGTCGCCGTGTTAACCTAACCGGTACGGTTATTTGATTTGGGCTCGATGCAGAATCACGTGTGGTTGTGGTGGGAGGGTCACGCTTAGTGCTCACGGAGGGTGGTACACACACAATTGCTCGTCTGTGCTACCGTTCCGGAGTTTTCCGTAAGGATAGCGAGTTCGTTCGGTAGTAGTGCCCACGGAGAGTCCATACCGCTGACTGTGCGCGTGCCGTCGGCGTGAGACTAAAATCAGCCTTACATTAAATATCTATGGTCCCTCGGCGTTGAGGGGGAAGATGCACAACGTAGTGGTGTGCACTCTGCCTGTGCGTGGGTTTTTCATCCGGGAGATTTTCTCTACCGAGATATCTGCTCTAACAGCCTATCTCTTAGGGCCTCTTCAGTGAACTCACGAGGCACACCTACAACTCTTACTACGCCGTCGTCTTGCGTACGAGCGCTTAAGTATGATATTCGGCTTTCTTCTCTAGTAGGAAAGACGTGAGACAACTGTGGTCGGCAGATGACTCCACCTGTATAATAACGCCGCCCTTAGAGGGCTTTGCCTGTTTATACGCGATATAGCGGAGGCCTAGTTCTTAGGTAATAATAAAACCTAGCTTGCCTATGCAGCCGTAACGCCTGTGCCATACAGCTGCCGCGTCAGGTCCTCTCCTCACCTCCACATTAACACTACCTGACCCATCCGGAGGCGCCGTCTAGCGTGGGGTTCTCACCTAGACCTCTCCTATCCGACACATAGAAGTAGGGATATGTATGAACCTCCGCCACGAGCTTCCAAGGGGGACCGCCGGCCAGAGTAGCGGCTGCAGCACAAGAAACCGTACGGTACCCCCGAATCGATCTCACTGCGACGACCCTCTGCGCAGAGAATAGATGGTCCTTATTTCTTGCAGTGAGACGATCCGCCCAAACCGGGGCGCCGTACGTCGCCGTACTCCGGCAGACATCAGCATGCAGCTGCCTGCATTCGGCGCTGGGTCCCTTCTAGTTTCGGGAGGAGTCTGCTGAGTCCACTCGACGCCTTCACGACCTTCGATCCCTCCATATCGAAATGTGGTCCGAAGGTCCACACCCCGTCAAGGGTGCAATGTCAACCTAACTAATATGATTTTAAGTCGTTTTTATAATGCAGGTTCTATTTAAAAGAGGTGCACAATTGAAACATATTTCCGTGAAAAGTCGAACTTACGCACATGTGTTTAAGTTGTTTTTACAAAGTGCATAATTTGACAGTTGCACATCTTTTATATGGACGGTGTTGAGACGGTCACTGTATATCTTGGTACCTTTCCCAATTATTGAATTCAAGTTAATAGACAGTGAAAATGTTATATAAAGTCATCATCTCTGTGGGCTGCGAACCCCGAAAGAATCAGAAACTCTAAATGAGTAGGTATAATGAAAACGTCTGTTTTTTAGAAAAATATACAGCAAGCTAATTCCCACAATGTTTATGCGATAATATCTTACAAATAAAAAGCAAAACAAATTCAAGCTGCGTTAAAAAACTGAGTTTTATAATAAGTATTTTAACTGAAAAGGTTTTATTGTTAAAAAGCTTAGAATCATAACATATATTTCTACGCTGTAAGATTTACAAAAGCTGTTTTTTTTAGTATATTGAAAAATAGTGTACACTATTTTCGTTGTTTCAGTACAGTACAGAAATAGTTGTTTTATAAAAAAAGCCACAATGCGACTTGAAGTGCATTATCTCGAGTGGTGGCCCGCATTGTAAGACGGAGTGTTGGACGGCCTCCTGATGATGAAAATGGAGATGAAACTACATTAAGAATCTGAAATGAGCTAATAAGCTAATTTGAGTCGGGAAAAAATTACATTGAAACGTCAGGAGTAATGCTTAAAATAATGGCGTGCAAAAATTGCAAGTGAATTGCCTAGATACACTAGTATCTACGCAATTGACCCGCAATTTTTGACATTGAACATCAAATAATTTTTGCAATGTCCACTTTTAGTGTTGGCAACATTCATCAACATCTAGCGTCCAGTACAGAGTTGACACGCGACAAAACATCGAGAAACATTTCATCAGTCTCGCTAATGTTAGTGGTCACGTGCAAGAAGTATTTGTTTAGGCGTTGTTAAGGGCAGGATGTTCTTTGAACTCGCAAGGTTAAAGAATTATTAATATTTGCGAATGAAAGACAATAAACAAGAAACCTTTGAAAATGACCATTACTTTGCAAAGTTTGGTAGGACCGTTTCTACATTAGTATTTCTTGACTTTTATTTCATTTTTATTTCACTTAAGTAGGACACCAGCGGTACACTCATTACTACATTCATGTCAATAATATGATTAAAATCAATCACAGATGCGCGCACTTTTATAGGTGACACAGCGTTCTGACTTCACGAGCATAATACTCATGAAAAGACCACAAAGGTTCGTAGGCCAATTCATGATATATGCCGACGCCCCTAAGAAATCGTAAACTAGATATTATGTAGAAACTGTGGCCCCCTTTCAACCCATCCCAGTGGGCTACTCGGATTCCCATAAGCCGTAATATATAGCGAAAAGTATCACACATTTTTTTCTTGATGCGGGCAAACGCCCTGATGATTGACTAGCCGGAATAAGGGACCGACGCCTCCTCCACAGAAAGGTTCCTCCGCACCACATGACAACCCTAGCAACTTTGGGACAGTGCAATTAGGAGAGGTACCCATCCTCGCCTCTTCCCTCCTGCGCAAAAGCACCTCACCTTGTTTCTCTTTTGTCCCCTCTTCTTATAAGAGGGGTGCAAAGATCCCCCTCGATTGAATTGGCTTCACCTTAGTTCTCCCCAGGCTACTGAGTCCCACCGCCACGACAAGGCTTGAGCCATGGTGGAAAGCGAAAAGTATCTCCTTGGTGAGCAATTCAAATCGGTTGCAATGTAACAATGGACCCTTAGAGATCTGAAAAACTATCCCATATCTATGGTCTCACCCTTAGCAACACACACTAAGCACTAATAGGTGTTGTCACTATCGCATAATTATAAGTATATTGTATTAAAGCTGAAGCAATTTTGATGAAATAATAGCCTAAAGACTAAGGTAGGTATTAAAATTTTTATACTCATGAGTCATGAGCGAGTGGTATTTTACTGTGTATAAATATGAATCACAAGGACAGAATATTATTTGTCAACTAGATACGATAAGTTATATTTATCCTAGATCACTATAGGGTAAGGGTTCTATATGGGATCAATACGGATTCTCAGCGGGATTCAACAAATGAGATAAGCGAGGCGTATGCGTTTTTGTGTCGTTCCATTTACTCGAACAACATTCCTTTTATAAATATAATATTACGTTCTCTTTACGAAATGTCGTTGTTTTATTTCACAAATTTGATCATGATATTGGCCTATCATTATGCCACATAAACAAAATATACACTACAAATAAAAGTTTGTATTTTGTTCTGTGATATAATCATACGTTACCATGTTTTGATTTTTTATTTTATCTTGTGCCATTTCGCCAAACTATTGTGCCATTTCGCCAAACTATTGGTCACCCGACAAGTGACCTTCGATTTTTGAATAGATATGACACCCGAATTAGACTATTAGCAGCAGAGTACTACCTATTATAACTTATATCAATATTTATATGGTAAATAATCTATTCGAAAACTCTACGTGTGATTGCGCAATAAACAATCAATCAACAAACTAATTAGTATGTATGTGGTGGGATGTAATGATTATTTACAAATTATAATGCCAATGAACATATCAGAATACATCACTTTATCACCTAATCATTTGTTCTTTATTTTTATTTTATTTAAGTAGGACACAGGTATTAATTTGTGTACCGCTGGTACACACATTAATACATTCATAGCAATAATATAATTAAAAACAATTTCTGATGCGTGCACTTTTATAGGTGACACAGCGTTCACCAGGCAAAGTTGAAAATAAAATCAAATAGCAAATTAAATTGAAAAATAATACACAAAGAATTAAACATAACGTATAAATTATAAAATAAAAATTGCAACTTAAGTAATGTCAGATTAAACAAATATTATGTATTGAATGTCAAAGAAAATTACAAAAATAAACAAATAGAATTTAGGAGTAATACCATAGAACTAATAGGACCGAAATTAAATATAAATTAATTAATAAATGTTTGTGAATATACAATGTTTTTATTTTTATAATTTAATTTTGAACCTTTGAACGAATCGTGAAATATATCGATGTCGACAGTGGCGTTGCAAATGTAATTGTATTCCTGACACGTTCTAGTAATAGATGCTTGTGTAACCATTTTTTTTCTCGATGCAGAACCGCGTAAGAGTTTGGCGATTGGACGACGAGGTAAGTTGTAGGGTAAAGTTGTGTAGCAAATCGCACAATCCTGTCCGCCTATTTACCACTCTATGGAGAAGAAGGAGATCGTGTACCACTCGACGGGTTTTCAGTGATGGTGTTTTCATTAAAGCTAGACGCTGGTCATAAGGGATTCTATGGGAGATGCCACTACGTGTATACGATAGGTATCGAGTGGATGTTCTCTGTATATTTTATATACGTTGCGAGTGTACTAAACATGAGTGATTCCAGACGGTGGAGGCGTATTCCAGATTACTGCGTACCAAGGTGTTGAAAAGTATCCAAGATGCTACTTTTCAACACATAGTATAATAGTATAATGAAATCCTTTACTATTTCTTTTTATGAATCCCATCATTTAGGCTGATTTTCTGACCATCTTATTAACGTGAGAATTAAAGTGGAGCTTGGAGCAAAAAAATGACGAGGTCTCGTATTTCTTGGACTTCTTTTAATTTTATGGACCCTATGATGTAACTTGAGGAATGTATAATTTAATTTTTAATTTCTTTCTTGTAAACTTAATATGAAAACTCTTTTGGGAGTTCATTACCATTTGGTTGTCGATACACCATACACTTAAGTTATTAAGATCACTTTGAAGTAGTATTGATTCTGAGAGCGATGAAACCTTTCTATAACTTTTTACGTCGTCAGCGAAGAGCGATAAATTACTATGTTTTACCACCGAACAAATGTAGTTAATAAATAATGAAAATAATATGGGGTCCAAATTGGTGCCTTGGGCTACACCAGACGTGGCTATTTGATTCGTAGCCGTTAATAGTCACAAGCTGTGGCCTTTTATCAAGGTAAAAGGTAAACCATTCAAGTAGTGATCCATAGATGCCACCGGCGTACAGATTTGATATTAGTAGTGCGTGGCTAACTTTATCGAACGCGCTGGTAAAATCGGCATATATGACATCCACTTGTGAGCCCGCATCAACTTCACGTGAAAGATGAGATGTGAATGAAAGTAAATTCGTTACGGTCGAACGACCCCTTCGGAAGCCAAGCTCTAAGCTAAGTCTCTAAGGTAAGTCTCAATGTGAAACGTTATCGATGGACAAACCAAAGATCCAAAGAGCTTTGAGAAACTAGACAAAATTGAAATAGATCTGTATTTGGATATTTTTCTCTCATCTCCCTTTTTGTGTATAGTTACTGCCCGAGCTCTTCTCCAAGTTGTCGGAAATTTACCTGAAAGTAGTGATCGGTTGAATATATAATATAAAGGAAACGTCAACGAAGTAGCGCACCTTTTAATAAAAACTGGTGGAATTATGTCCAGGCTTGCTCCTTTATAGATATTGAGATTTTATATTTTTTCCAGGACATTTTGTTGAACTTTGATGGTACGACTTAGTGATTGAAGTCCACAATATATGTTCTGTGGCTCGTAGATATTGGTAGGTGTGTGCACAGAGGAAAAATGTTTCGCGGAAAAGTTGTCAATGTCGAGACCCGTGTTCGCGCTTTGCTGTTTGAGAAACATTTCTGCAGGTATAGTAGGTATTCCCTTGCGTTTGTCCTTTATATGGCGCCAAAACGCTTTTGGATTTTCAAGTCTGTTTTTGTAGAGCCTGTGGCATTTATGAAACGCCGGTACTTTAGGTGGTATTCAGTAATGTTAAAAATCGAAGTCGGGGAAGGTAGTAGCTGTACATTGATTTACAAAAATACAATACACACGATTTCATACTGAATTGTCATTCTTGCTGCATCCGTATATATATAGAAAGTAAGTTCACGACATATTCTTTCCAAAGTCAACTTTACGCGCATAACTTTAAGTTGTTTTTACATTGCAGATTCTATTTTAAAGAAGTGCATAATTCAAACATATTTTTGCAAAGACAACCTTACACGCATGTTTTCCACAAAATGCATAATTTGACATTCCAAAATAGAATAAAACTTTAGTGGTGAGCCGAAAGTCATATATGACATTTATGTGCTACTGTAACAGTTTTCTATTGTACTATTACACACAGTTTTCTAATGTAACATTACACACAGGTTCCTACTGTACTATTACACACAGTTTCCTAATGTAATATTACACGCAGGTTCTTACTGTACTATTACACACAGTTTCCTAATGTACTATTACACACAGGTTCCTACTGTACTATTATACACAGTTTCCTACTGTACTATTGCACACAGTTTCCTAGTGTACTATTACAGACATTATCTTACTGTACTATTACACACAGTTTTCTAATGTAACATTACACACAGGTTCCTACTGTACTATTACACACAGTTTCCTAATGTAATATTACACGCAGGTTCTTACTGTACTATTACACACAGTTTCCTAATGTACTATTACACACAGGTTCCTACTGTACTATTATACACAGTTTCCTACTGTACTATTGCACACAGTTTCCTAGTGTACTATTACAGACATTATCCTACTGTACTGTTACACACAGGTTCCTACTGTACTATTACACACAGTTTCCTACTGTACTATTGCACACAGTTTCCTAGTGTACTATTACAGACAGTATCCTACTGTACTGTTACAGTCAACGTCTATAGGCCCCTGTATATAAGCCCCACCATATTGGAAACCTTGTCGTGGCGGAACCTGAGGGAACCCAAGCGAAGCCGATTGAACCGAGGGGGCTCATCATTGTATCCCTCTTATAAGAAGAGGGGACTGAAGAGCAAGAGGAGGAGGCACCCCTTATACCCCTCTTATAAGAAGAGGAGACAAAAAAGCAATAGGAGGTGGTGCTTTTGCGCACGAGGATAAGGGACGAGGATGGGAACCTCACTCCATTACACTGTCCCAAATTTGGTGGCCATGACCTGTGGTGCGTGGCAACCATTCTGTGGAGGAGGCGTCGGTTACTTAGGGGATTGACTAGCCGTTGATGTGACCTCATGCTTTGCTGTTCTGGGGCCCTCATCAAAGACGGCATTGATGGCATCCGCGGTGGTTTTTGTGGTTATTCGGCACTACAATGTGCCGCGATTCCCACACTTAACTGAACCCCACGCCGGGCCGGCGAAGGCGCGTAAAAGTATTTACCCGGCTCAACAAGAAAGGCCCTATCAAACACCGGTAAAACAGTAAGCTTTACCGTTGAGCACCCATTGCAGAATGTTGTCAATCTCTATCATTGCAATTTCTATACACGGAACCACGGGAAGTTTAAATTATGGAATAAAATTCCCATAATTTAAACTTCCCGTCACCGTACGCCCGACTGATGACTGGTCGACAGTTCATCAGGTGGGAAGACGATCTACGCTCTGTAGCATTAGGATGGATGCGAGTAGCAGGAGATCGGCCGTCTTAGCGTTCACTGTAAGAGGCCTATGTCTAGCAGTGGACCGATAAGGGCTGATAATGATGATGATAAAACTTCTGTAGTCAAATCTGTTCGATATAAATAAAAATTTTGATCTTATTTTTGAGAATATTAATATATAAAAATGCTTGTTACAAGGAACCCATTATGTGTTATCCTCATAAAGCGAAAAGCAACTTGACATGTACGGTACCTGTACGGTATTTACTTTCAATTTTCTATTTCATCATGACTTCAGTAGTTCGAGAAGCTCAACAATAATATTAAAAAAAAAATAGACAGGACACTTTAATCAACCAAATAGATGTTTTAATATCATATCTGAAATAATAAGTATGTTATATATAAATGCCAACGCTTTCATTAAAATGTGCTAATAAAAGTAATGAGATAATAATGATACATATTAGGTGTGTGTGTGTGTGTGTGCGTGCGTGCGTGCGTGCGTGCGTGCGTGCGTGCGTGCGTGCGTGCGTGCGTGCGTGCGTGCGTGCGTGCGTGCGTGCGTGTGTGTGTGTGTGTGTGTGTCATGCTACATTGAATGAAATTGTGCCGGCACGACCGGGGAGGACATCTCCCGCTCGCATGATATCGGCGTAAAACGACATCTTCGGTGCCGCGTTTCGTCCGGTTTGTGAGTAACCGGTGCCCCTTGGAGGAGAGGTAAAAAGAAGGGCCACGCATCGGCATAGTGATTATGCTGACGTTCACGGGCGTCGGTAGTCGTAAAGAAGCTACGATTATTCGTTTGTAACCTTATACTATAAAAAAAATATTCCTTTTACTGTCAAATCCTACGGCACGAACATATTAGAAATTGTCTAGACTTTTGTCAATTAAGGGAATTGTTTCAACATCAATTTCAACGTCATTTTGTTGTTTCCTTATTGCTCGAGCAAACCAACAAAAGTACATACGCAATGTCACGTAAAAACATGACCTTGGTCTGAATGGTGAATGATTTTCATGCGCTTCCTACAGGAGTTTAGTCGGAGTGGTGAGTGTGTAGTGTTTATTTATGTGGGCTCCGCTGGCGCAGTTCCAGGAGCCAACTGAAATAGCGGCGTGGATGTCATTGGACTAAACGAAGCCCTACGCCACCCTTTGTGCTAATCGCGGGGTTATTTATATATCCCGTACCTTTCTTTAGTCGCTGTACTTTAGACTGTTTACTGAATGGAATGGCGCTCCGTTCACTCTGTCAACCCCATTAGGCAAATGACGTGAACATGTGTGTGTCTGGGTGTGCACCTAAAGAAATGTATTTTTAATCAAATGAAACTCTTTGTAAGTCTCTTAATGAGTGTCTATTCTATAATGCAATAGTAAATCTAGGCCAGATCTGACAAAACAAGAAGTATGGTAGGATATTGTGCCCCCAGTTAGATGTTTTTTCCAGTTTCTCTATGACAGACTTGATTAGTTTGCACGTGCACTAGTTTAGTCATACTCTAAAGAGATATGTGTCCGTAGATATTTTATCGCCTATGAGGCATGTGTAGACGGATAATTAATTGCAAGTAACTTCCGATGCGTAGCCGCATCAACAGCAGTAAATCTGATGACACTTTTTCTTTTTTCCTTCGGTCGGATATTCAGAAAAGTGACAGCTATGCTGACGCGTTCCGTGCAGTGGTCCGTTGGCCCAGCTGAGGAGGAAAGGAGGGTAACCTATCTACATGACATCTCGTCGTCAAAAGGCTAAAACAGCAGCAGGCAAAATGATTAATAGCACGCTTGCCATTAATCATTTTGCCTGCTGCCGTTTTAGCATTTGCTTATAAGCTAAACGTTCCTATATGCCGAAACAAATACAACAGTACATATCTCACTCGCTCGTGGCCGTGAGTATTATTTCGGCTACAAGATAAAATTGTCACCAACTAAGTAAACTTCCTTTTTTGGCATAGGTACGTTTCTTCCGAATTCCATTTGGAGTTTCCTGGAATGCCATACGTACAGGCTAAAATGACGTGTCGACCTTGACATCATCCCGGTGAGAAGATCAATCTCGTGCGAGACGGATCTTGTTAACGTCGTCTGCTATCCAAACGTGCGACCAGCTGTCGCACCAGCTAGTGGCAGAACCACGCACCTTTCGGAAAGTAATATCATAGTGCCGTCTTGCCTAGCAGCGAAATTGGGCTGGCACGACCGGCCAGGTAGGTACCTCTCGCTCACATTAAACCATCTTGCCTCCTTATAAAAAAATATGTCATGATGGAAATAGTCTTCTTTTTTTTCGGAGGGATCTACTACTGATTGGTGGCGCTTGTCCAGTCTTAACAGTTCGAATGACTAGCGAAGACTTTTGTGTCTTCAGGTTTAGGGAGAAGCGGTCCCCCTCCCCACACTAGTGGGACGGCGCGCGCACGATGCCGTTTAAGTTGCGGTGCCGTGGATAAGGATAATTGAGCTCGTTTAATGTTTGTTGTTATCTGGGGAGGCCGG
This sequence comes from Eumaeus atala, assembly GCA_017140195.1. Taxonomy (NCBI): domain Eukaryota; kingdom Metazoa; phylum Arthropoda; class Insecta; order Lepidoptera; family Lycaenidae; genus Eumaeus; species Eumaeus atala. Next base: position 599,653 of record JAFELO010000012.1, on the reverse strand, counting down.
CCGCCTCACCCCCCTGTCGGGAGAGGTTGATTTGCGTTACAAAACGGCAAAAAGCCGTGTTCTTGATTTATTTATTATTATTACAGCTCTCTACAGTCGCGTTAATTTATTTCTACAAAGATGGAAATAATTTCTTAAGTCTTTGTAAAAATCAATCTTTCAATGAACGAAGTAATAAAGCTAAGTAGATGTTGATGCTCACGTGTAACAATCATCATACCCTCAGATTCAATAAGTTAAGTTTAAAAAAAATATATTAGACCTACAAAGGCATTGGGTACCTTTCATCACCAATATAAAATAATATCTACAGGCCGCGGCACATGACTGTATATGTGGAGGGATTATCTGCGCACATGTATGTCTGGAGAAACCACAACGCCCGATGCGAGTGACCCTCCCGCCTCCCTCGCCCCTCCCATACCATATTTCGTACCTCTGCGAAATAACGAACGGCGCTATACTTTCGTGCCGGCACCTAAACATACCGATAAGGTATGCTTTAAGAATAAGCAATAGCCTATTGCAATACGATTCCCATTAGTTAATTAACAAAACTATTTATTATTTCAATATTAATCTTTATTCACCGATATCACTAGGTCATTCAAATCAAGAATATATATAGTCTCGGCGCACGAGTTTTATCTAAATCATCGTCGTACAAAAACTGGGACGATTCCCCTTTTTATTTTGTTTCGCCGTTCTCTTTTTACTTTTATTCTAAAAATACCGGCATTCACGATCCCATTTCGAAAGGAAACGTGATTCTGTCCAAGGTCAAGAGAATTAGTATTCGTATGGTGTGTTTGTTGTTTGAACGAACGCAAAAACTCGTTAATATACTGCTTTTCTGATTTTTTATTTCGTCTAACAATGATTAAAATTGCCCGAGGTGAGGTTTGGAGTGTACGAGCACAAATAAATTGCTATCTGTAACGCTTATACATTAAATCAGTATTTTACAATAGCCTTTTGGATTTGTATAAAAAGTATGATGTTTTAATTAGGTAAATTGTAATTTTTTTTGTGTGGTCTTGTCTGGGCGAGGTGGCATTGATATGCAGTCGACGCTGTCTACGGTAGAGAATATTTAGCGTATAGTTTTTGATAGGTAAGACGCAGCGTGCTGCATTGCAGTTGAATTGGGCCGGCACACCCGGGGTGGTACCTCTCACTGACATGACACCGCCGTAAAGCGACAGCTATGCCGGTCCGGTATGTCTGGCTTGTGATTACCCGCCGACCCATTGGAAGGGAGGAGGAAAGGAGGGAAACGTAGATGCGTTGTTGTTGCCATGCATAAGGGTAATTATGGGCGTTGGTAGTCATCAAAAGTCTTCGCTTGCTGGTTTGACCTGCCTATACAAAATAATTATACCTGTGCCCCGCCCTTTTACTTACGTAAATACATTTCTATCTGTCCCAATTATTCATTTTTTTTCGAAATGGAAAGTAATAATTATAACATCTGATATACGAAAGGGATGGGGGTAGGACAAAGAAGAAGATAATTAATTTAAGTTATTCTAGAAACTAGATTGTAATCAAAACCTGTGCTATATTTTAACAGCAAACCTTGTTATTTATAACATTAATAAAATTATGTATGTATATTATGTATGTATGCATACGATTAGCATAAGTACATAATATAATACGCTTATTAATCGTGAAGAAATCAGTAATGACTGTTATGGCTATCAGCCTTTATTGTGTTAGAACCTACGGTTATGATGATGTTGAAATTCGCCTATTGTTTACTTTCCGAATCAATAATAAAGCAACATGACATGACTGAGGAGCGAAGTAGAACGCAGGAATAGTTTAAGTTTACTCATGCCCTTGGAGGTCCCTAAGCCTGAACTAGTCTTCAGGTAAAGTGTGTGAATGAAGGTCCCAACCTTCCCCCAAATGTCTCTTTCAATTAGATCACACTGTCAAAAACCTTGACACTCTCTAATATAGTCCTCTCAATCAACGACATAACTATTTAATAATAATAATAAAAATGTTTTATTTGTGAGACAATGAAACAGAAAACATAAATGAAATAAGTAATATTACAATGCGAAGCATATGTTACATAACATCCGTATCTTGATAGCCCCGTGTCTCACGAAAAGGTGAACCTCAGCATAGGTCTAGACTATTGAACAGACACAGATTTTATGGATCACCAGATTTTTTTTCCAGTCGGCAGTATTATGAATTTTTTTTAAATAATATAAATAACAAATACTTGTCTAAGTTTACGCGAATGTTAGTCATTACAATAAAACTACTTTTACGAATTTTATCGCGGTTTTTCTAATTATTCATCTAGTCCACCCGTGACCATGGTTGCTGTAAAGCTTCTGCAACGTCGGGCTACATAAATAATTAAATAAACCGCGATAAAATCCGTAAAAGTAGTTTTACTGTGATAACAAATACTTGCTAAAACATTTACAATACACACCGTTTATAAATAATATATTTGACTACACCACACTTCTTATATACATATAAATATCCATGTTATTATATCTACATTAAAAAAACACAATATTTGTTAGGTACATATGACAGTTGAGTGAATTAAACTGCACAATTTTTTTATTAATTTATCTCTAACATTTTAAAAAAATATATTTAGATACCCGAAATTTTAATGATCTTACGAGAGATTAAGCTACGCCGTAAATTATTAAATATTTAATAGTTAATACTCAGTAATTCCAAGACTAATTATTATATTTATCATACATGTACGTGTAAGACATGTAAGTATTAATTAATAGTTTATAGTTTGTGGGTAGTTAGTTACTTTCATAAAACATGGTCTTTATTAGCTTCATATAAGCCGACTAATGCTGTACTAACTCATTAAACGTACTCATAAGGAAAATAACGTTGTTGGGTTCATTTAAATCTAATAAGCATAAATTAATGATGAACTATAAAATGTAGTTTTATCTTTCACTAGTTATGCCGGCGGTTTCACGCGTAAGAAGAATCCATAAATTGCGGTATAGAAAGCTATGTCGTGGGAATCATGTTTGTAATTAATTATAAAATATCTATGCCAAATTTTATTTAAATACTGATTGATGTCTGAAATGTACGCGAATGTCACACGTTACAACGAAATGTCGGACGTAGTTAAACAATTAAATAAACCGCGATAAAATCCGTAAAAGTAGTTTTATTGTTATGATTTAAATGTATTTTTTTTTTCGGAAAATAATAACAAATACAATATATACATTATTAGGCTTTATTTTATTTTATTACAAAACAAACAATGATCTTCATATACATTGTAACTCTAAGAAACTATTTTATGTTTCCACGTTTCGCTTTTATCTTAGTCTCAGTAGTTAGTAAGAGTAGCTATTATTGTATGGCCAGTTCTCAGTGTCAAACCTGGCAACACTTCACATTAATATGACCACAATGTGAGTAGTAAGATGTGAATGAAACGTCGGCATTGTGAAATACTCGAATAAAGCGATATAAGGTGAGTAAAACTAGTTTCAGCACATAGCTAACTTAAACTTAATTACGTAAGATAAATTTATGATTTCTTTTATAGTCAAGGAAGCAAACGAGAATTCGGTGCCTTTTGATGACTACCGACGCCCATGGTCATTTGCATGATTCTTACGCAAAAGCGTTGCGCTCCTATCATCCAAATGGGCCACCGGCTATGTACTTAATGTTACTACCACAAAATCATAATACGTTCTTTTATTTAATATAGTGTTTTCATTGAAATAGTCGCAAAAAGGCTCCGATTTCCCGTTTGCCCCCCCTATTCTATAACGTTATTTTCAGCTTCTTGCTTCCACGCGTTCCCGCGATCGTTCTCGTCAGACGTACAGCCAAAGAGACGGACAACAAAGAGATCCTACAAGGTTTACGTTTTTTTCTTTTCAAGTACAGAATACAGAAAAGAAAAAGAAGAAAAAAAGGACAAAACGGTGTCCAGAAGCTCACGATATTTACAGACACAAATAATAGGTGGATATTTGTGGATGTTATTAAAGATGAAACAATAACTTAATTTAATTTCATAAAATAATAATATTTTTCTATTTTTTGTTTAGTATTTAAATGGTATATACAAAGTGTCCCTTCCTGGGACAACCAATATGTCGCTTGGCATTTACACCGTACAGTATTTTATTCATACAGAACCAGAGGTCATAGCCATCATAAATTCAATTTCCTAAATTTTAGATCACGCGAATTTTACTTCGCTTAAAATAGAAATAAGTTTTCTTGAAAACGACTCGCTCTCATAAGAGGCAAGTTCCTGCACATGTAACTCAGGATGTTTTAAAGCCGGCATCCAAACTATAACCTCAAAGGCCGAGGCAGTTGATTCACCGGAAAGACAGCGGGGAACCGCGCAGCCGCTCGATGTTGTCGCGCATGCGTGTACAACTTCAGCTAGGCTACGAATCATCAAAACTGCACAAAGCACGGACTGACTGCATGGCACGCACACTCGGATCCACGTCAATGTATATTATAAATAGTGGACTACAAGTAGAAGTTCAAACGAGCATGTGAGAAAATTACACGTGGAATCTTTAAAGTAGTATTTCTTTTGTGACATCATCTACTATCATGTATAAGACGGTGAGACATGGCGAGAACAGTCTACAATATACAATACTGCCTCAAACTGAAGAGGTGCTCAGTAACAGCGGATTGAAAGGCAAAGGACGCGATTATAGCCCTTCGATTCATGTGCGACGTTCTAAAAGGAGATCGGCTCTCAAATATTTACTACTTATCGTGCTCGGTATAATAATTGCGTTATGTTTTGCGTCTATTCCACTATACGTTCTAAATGGTGCACTTTATGCTCGGAGAAATCTACACGACCACCATGAGCTGACCACCTCCACGTTTAACACAGCGGGACGAGAAATAATGAGGTCGAGGAAGAAGGAATTGAAGGCATTGCCAGAAGCAACTACAACGGCCAAGGTAACATTAGGACCAAGTGTCGCTCGTACCATTTCCACTACTGTTGCAAGTACTTCTCCAACGACTGTTACAACAGAAAGATCTACAATTGCACCATGGATTATTCCATCGTTGAGATCGTGGAAAATGATATCTTCGTCAACAACACAAGCTCCAACTACGGAGGATAGTGGGAAAATACCGTTAGTCGGAACGCCCTCTGGGAGCGTACGATTGTTAGACCACTACATGTCTATGAAGCCCTGGGAAAGCGACATCATCATCAGAGCTACCGTCACTCCAGAGCCTGTGACGATCCGTAATATATTTAGATATTATTCGCGTACCTTTAGGCCGTCAGAAAAAATAACTACTACTGGTAAGGTTTTCGATGATGTCCTCATAACCACGAAGGGGACTACCGAGCAGATTCCGAAGACGACCGAATATACAAGGTCGAACCAAGTATCGAAGTTAAAGGATTTGAAGGAGACAATATTATCAGCGGACGACGATGATGAGTTTAAGGATTCTCTGGAAGTGGACGAAGTGTTCTCTCTGCCACCACTGAAGCCTGAATCTGGTGTTGCGTCGGATACAGATGAAGTAACAGTGTCAAAGGCGACTGACGGTGGCTGGTACGGCGCTCGTTGGCCGTTCGTGGACACCTCTTCTTACTTCCAATGGACGGTAAGTGTATTTGTACTGCATACGGGTGTAAAATAGTAGCAACAGACTCGACGCTCACAAACATGCACACCGAGGTAATGTAGACACGTCCTCTTTTACTCCATCTGTCCCAACAGGCCACCACTCTCATGCATCAACAGACATGAGACGGCATAGCCGTCACTTTACGTCAGTATTATGTGTGCGCCACGTACCTTCGTGATCGTACTGGCACAAATAGTACTACGTCTTATGTAATGTTTATGTTTACGTGTGCGTGCAGTGCGTGCGTTCATACTGCGTGCAGTACTCTCACTCGTAACCGCTTAGTTATACGTGTTACGAAATACCGCGTTATATAATATTTGATTGGATTCGATTATCAGTTATTGAAAAATCATATCGTAATTCTGGTTGCCTTATTTGTTGCGAGAAATGTAATTATACGTTATGTCGGAAAAGTCAGTGAAAAACGTGTATAATTCTTTTAAACATTTTGTAATAATAATCATGTAATTCCTAGACATCTTTGAAAACAAAAAATGTGTATGTTTTTGTTTAAAATAATTTGTATTTGTTTAAAATAATCTATACATATTATAGAACAAAATCTGCCAAATTAGATATACTTGCTGTATACACCATCTGCCAAAATAGATATACATGCGATCTCGAATTGAATCGAGCGATGGTTTAAGTGAATAATTTGTTAAGTTAGCAACCGGCAAGTTTTCACAGGCGAAGCCGTGCGGATCGCTAGTTTTTAATAAATTATTCTTCAGCTTTAGTATAGATTAGATGTTTAGTTATACATCGCTATAGGCCAGTGGGTTGCTGCTTCGCAGCCCAATTGGGCTGTGTACGATTAGAGAAATACATCTCACTCATAATACCGACGTGAAATTGATTGTTATGATATTGAGTTATTTTTTTTTATAGCATAGGGGGACATACGAGTAATCAGAGACCTTTTACGACTACCGACGCCCATGAACATCAGCATAATTACTATGCCGATGCGTTGCCCTCGTTTTCACCTCGCCCCATGGAGTTTCGTGTGGTACGCGAGTAACTGTTTTGGGGGACGGGTAGTGGAGGGCAACACATTTGTATAACCTCCGGTTGTGCGAATATCTATGGGTGTCGTAACTCAACGTAGGCCTGTTTACCATTAAAAAAGTTCTTCGCGTTGTTTAAATTGTTAAGTATTAATGAATATAATTAATGAAAAATTAACATTCCAAAGGATTAAATTTCTTTTTGCACAAAAAATATTCATTATGACGATTCTTTATCGAATTTTATCGTTTTTCTGAAAAATCGCTTGTAAACGTTCTTTACCATTCTTTAACACCATTAACCATTCCTTATAATCAGCACCTCCTCATTGAACGAATATATCAAAACCCTTTAGTAATAAATAGTAATAAAGTTTAATAATAGCATAAACATAACAAATTAATTACACAAAAAATATTTTTCAATTTCAAACAATATATAATTTACAGGTACATGTCGTGTCTAATAGTTAATAGAAGTGAGGATTTTAACAGAGATCTCGAAATAAAACTTGATTTGATTAAGGTTTATCAATTTACATCACATTTAAAGTAAGATTAAGTGGAGATATGATCTTATATTCTTGGCTGACTGCCAATCTTCAATTTTCGTGACTCAGCACTAATTGTGTATTTATCAGATTCATCAAAATTTAATTCTACCTAAAACAAATTAATTTTTACATGCGCTAGTAATAGCGATGGGTTAGTTGGGAAACATTGTGGAATTAGGCCTTCCGGTTTCGAAACCAATTTCATGCGCCTCGGAACGGTTTTTCATTTGTCTTAATCAACGCTATTTCCTCTGTGGCGAAGGGAAATGTTGAAAGGAAACGTGCAAGCTTGAGAAAAATGTAGAGTAGTATATGCGTCGGCAGTACATATAGTATATGCGTCGGCAGTACATATAGTATATAACTCGAGTGCTCGACGCTATTCACAAACCTCCAGATAAATTAAACGTGTTAGATTAAAATATTGTAATAGTAATAATGTCGTCCTAGCCGAATTTCGGTCGCGGCGGCCATCTCTATAGACTAGCCAACTGTGCAGGACATATTATATACTGTGCAAGTGCGCGCGCAGGCATAAGGGGACGCCCTGTTCCCTCATCATCCCGTTCCAGTGGACGGTAATCCGACACGACCGGAGGGAAATCAGGCGTTTACAGACTGCTTGACGTGCTCTTCGAGGCACGGACGTTTAACAATGTCTACCTACTTCCTGACTTCGGACTGTTTTCAGAAATTTTTCAAATGCCAATAATAATTTGGTCCCATCGGGTCCTGGACCTCATTACTGTTATTGAACATGCTTACCAATAGGCCACGAGGCACGAATGTTATATTGATAATGCGCACCTAAATAATTGCGAAAAACAATTAAGAAATAGTACTCGCCCTATAATGTCAATTTACTTCTTGCCAACCCCTGACCTAAAAATGAACACACCTAAAAATCTCATCGCAGCACTTGACAAATTTTTGATATCCTATTCTTTCCAGCCTTGTTTGTCCCAAGTACGATAAGTAGTCGGGTTTTGATACCGCCTAAATAATGGATGTCTATATGTTATATTTTAAAAATTATATCTTTATATGTGAAATTGTCGTTTTGTATGGGAGGAACATAAAGTCGAATATTTTTTTAATATAATATATTTAATTATTCAAAGTATGAACTTTTGCCATCTCATAGGTTTATTGATCCCTTTACTAAAAAAAACCAGTCGGACGGGAATCAATTAAATATTTGAAGGCGATTTGGACTGCCCCATCGGAGTTGATTTTTTTCCCTTGCAACAAGTTATCCAAATTTCGAAAAAAAAAACTGTAGTAGTGAGGTCCGGGGAGTACGGAGGATATCTTAGACTTTCCTATTAAAGCTCTTGTAATTTGGTAGCCATCCGTTGCGCAGTGTGTGGTCTAGCGTTGTCGTGAAGCAGCAGTGTCATAGAGCTATTGACCAGCCTAGGTTGTTTAGCCGTTAGCTTTTCCATCATGGTTTGCAATTGCCGATAATAGGGATCAGCCGTAATAGTATGGCCAGATTTGAGAACACTGTAATGAACAACACCGGCACTAGTCCACCAAACACTTACAAGTAATTTTTTGGGGAAAATTTTCGCTTGGGGCAGAATTTGGCTGGCTGGCCAATATCTAACCATTGCGCTGAGCGCTTCCGATTATCGTAAAAGAATCATTTTTCATTGCAGGTAATGATTCAGTTTAAAAATACCTTCATTGTTGTTCCGATTTTTTAATGTAACGCAGCAGTCGACGCGCGCCTGCTGGTTTGCTTCAGTCAATTCGTGAGGTACCCACCTTTCATGCTTTTTAATCTTCCTGATTTGCTTCAAGTGAATTAAAACATTTTTATGACAACTCGGACGTGCTTTGCGATGGATCAGCTTCCACAATAGCTTTCAACTCTTCATTATCAACTTGGGTTTCAGGCCGTTCTCGGGGCTTGTTCTGCAGGTCGATATTTCTAAAACAAAACGTTGGAATCAAAAATGATCTGTGTTTTCTTTTGCAACACGGCCGCCATACACGTCATTCACCCTTGAAGTCGTTTCCGCAGCACTAGTGCCACGGCAGAACTCGTACTCGTTAATAATGCGGTATTTTAAGTTTTCCATTTTGTAAAATGAGTGACGCAAAAAAAAAAGAAACAGAAGAAAAAAATGATTGACGGTCATCGAAGCACAAATACATGTAAATAGCTGTACAAATTTGAATTTGGAATTCCTTATCAAAGAGGAGAAATTCGCGATTAAAATTCCCAGGACGAAAAACGCCAATTTCACATGTAAGGATCTAATATACGAGAATTTTCGTTGTCAAGTACCTGTAACACAAATCTTTACGATACTTACTATAGGACGGGGCTAACGTGGTGTGATCTCATAGTTTACTTTCTACTTTTCTTATGTCACTATTTACACTTCTCTGGTTTATTTTAACTTTTTGCTCTTGCAACAGGTATACAAATAATAAAATATATACACATATAAATAAAATTCAAGTGTCTGTGATTTAAAAATAACAAGGCTTTTCAAACGCACTGTTGCTGTTTTCACGAAACTAATACTTATTAGTTTTCAGTTACAACACTCTTTTTAAATTTTTGTCTGTGGAAATGTCTGTCATTCTATTTGTACGGGATAATCTCTACGGCTGCGCCGAATTCGATGGAACTTTCAATAAAAAATAGTAATTTAAAATGCAGGTTACATTTTATTTATAAAACCAGCATTCCAGTCTGGTTATTCGGCGATAAAGCCGGGGTGGTTCACTAGTAACAACGTAAAACAACATTTTTTTTTGTTGTGTCTATTTACTAAATGACAGAGACCAACGGTTAGTCCCATGTAAACACGAGCGCTTGGTCACCATATACCGTTCCGTTTTTCCTTCATATTGCATTATTTATGTGAATAATGATATATATGTTTTGCATGATGGCAACACGATTGATGAAACATTCATAATCTCACGCAATGATAACATATTCAATTTTAAGAGTAAACATTGTACAATAAAATGTAGCGGTGGAACCTCCGCCTTCTTCTGGGGGAAAAGCCTCAAGAACAACATGGAATTGAGGTTGGAATTTTGTCATTATTGAACTATTAGTATTTAAATTATTACTCCAATTTAGCATGACGTAAGCTGAATGTAAGCGACAAAACCTTTTTTTATTTTTATTGCCGCGGGGAAACGCATTTGCGCGCTTTCACTGGCCCTGGGTGGGGTCCAGTGATGTGTGGGACTCGCAGCAAATGATAGTGCCAAATACCCACAAAAACCACCGCGAGACCCATCGGTGCCACCCTTGGTGAGGTTTCCCGGAACAACAAATCATCAGAGCACCTCGACGGCTAGTCAGTCCCTTAAGGGACCGGCTCCACCCACAGATGGGGCCGCCCCGCACTACGGGACAACCCCACCGACTTAGGGATAGTGCAATGGGGTGAGGTTCCCATCTACGCTCCTTGTCCCGTGCGCAAAAGCGCTACTTCATATTGTTGTTTGGTCCCCTCTTCTTGTAAGAGAGGTACTGAGAGCACTTCCTCCTCCTGATCTTTAGCCCCCTCTTTTTAAAGGAGGAGGATCTTATAGTTGCAAACATCCCCCTCGGTTCATTTGGCTTCGCCTGGGTTCACCCCAGGCTACTAAGCCTCATCGCCACGACAAGGCTTGAACCATGGTGGGAAAGGCGACCGAACCTGTCGAACTCAGGTGAATTGAAAATGGAAGGAATTAGAAAGTGGCAGACAATAAATGCCTTATATGCGGCATTTGCTATCACTATACCTGGGATCCTCCGACCTGTGGTGATTATCATGATATATGATAACATCTCTCTGTTGTGATTACAAATCATCACCCTAATCCATCGGTATCTACTCGTAAATACTAACTTATAGAATAGGGGGTAAACGAGAAGTCGGAAGCTCTTGCTGGTTTTGATCCGTAAATATGTTGTCCCTCCAATGGACATTGTGGCTGTATGAGGTGATAGGCACTCCGTAATGACCCGATCCGGCTGCAATGTAGCATGGCTCTACCTCTTACAATTTTTGCTGTGACCAATCACGTTCTGTTGACGAGCATTCAATTAGAAGTAATCGAAGCATAACCTCACTTGAACACGTGTCGACCTCCTTTCACAGCCTCTCGACAGTTTTTATGAAACAACTCGCGCCCACAACACAACACACCTACAATCATTAATCAAGCTTCATTGACATTTGCCTTCTTTTCATTACAATAAGAAACAGTATCATTATGTGATTTCGTACTAATCATCGTTCATTTATATTCCTATATTTGTACAAATTAAGTACTCTTGCGATAGAGAAGTACACAGAGTTAGAGCTGTGTACTTCTCTATCGCAAGAGATTGCAAATTGCAGATTTGTATTAGGAAGAGGTGGTGCCATGCTGCACAAGATGAGGTAGTGACATGCATGGTACATGACACTGCACCCCCCTATGTAACGGAATTGGGCAGGCACGACCGGGGAGGTACCTCTCGATCACTTGATACCGCGGTAAAGTGACGTCGCTGTCGCGTTCCGTGCGGTGTGTGAGTGGTGTGGAGAGCNNGGGGGGGGGGATGATATGAGGGCAACGCATCTGCGTAACAATCAAGCGAATGTCCATGGGCATCGGTAGAAAAGGCTTCGAAATTCTCGTTTGCCCCCTAATGCTATTTAAAAAAAAAAGATTCGGACGGTCATGATCGGCAATTTCTCGTTCGTAAACCGCATATGGGCATATGGGCATATGGGCATGAATGCCGGAATGATAGCTCAGGCGCATCATTTTATAAGAGTTGAGAGTTTAAATTTACAATGAGCTGGTGGTGTTAAAATCTGTCGTCGGTTGCCATTTGCTCGTCTACTAGCGATGAAAAAAAACAATATAAATAGAATATTTTTAGGGTTCCGTAGCCAAATGGGAAAACGTGATTTCGTCACCTCCGTCTGTCCCTCCGTCCGTGTGTCACAGACGTTTTACACAGAGGTTATGGGCACTGTATGTTTGTAACTTGGAAGGTAGATGTATTTTACGAATCACAACAAAATGGTGTAGTGTGATTTTGAAAAATAGAATTAGCAGCACTCCGTAGACATAACTGAGGGATGAAATGTTTTTAGAGGGCATAGCTGTGTGTGAGGTATCATCGGGTAGGTCTTTTTAAATGGTACGGTGGTTTCTAAGAACATTTTTTGACTTTGCGCTAATACTTTGCGTGATATTTTCTACTAAAGTGATAAAAAGTGTGACCCCTCCACGCCCCTTTAACTATTACCACGGGAAACATTGTTAGAAAGAATTGAGTCTTTCCTAAATTTAAACCAAGTAGCGCCGCATTTCGATAATGTGCGAAGACTTTTGTGTCTTCTGGTTTATGGAGATGATAGGGGGATCTGCCCCACCCCACATTTCCCGCAGGTGGGAAGAGATGTACCAGGTTGTTTTGTGGGCGTACCCTAGTGATTATTTTTTGGGAGTGACTAGCGACTACTCGGCGATCGTTGCCCTCCTTTACCCTATTGTACCCTAATGCCTTCCAAATTTTGTATACATCTTCCCTATAGATATTTTTTTTTATAGTTTAGGAGGGTAAAGTAGTAATCAGAGCTTTTTGACAACTACAATCCTCCAATGGGCCGGAGCTATTGTGTGTTCAGATATTTCTTTTATCATCTATGATTCTTATTCAAAGTGTATACTGATCGGCTACTAGAGTTGCCTATTATTTTGTAACCGCCTGCACCCGTAAGGCAAGTTCCTTACCCGATTTGGTTTCACTTTTTATAGAAATGGGAGGCAAGCGAGGAATCGGAGCCTTTGTACGATTACCGACACCCATGAACATCCGCATAACTACTATGCACGGGATACCCATGAACATCCGCATAACTACTATATACTCCAAGGCACGGGAATAACACCCCAAACTTCGTGACTCCGTACTGTTATTGCAAATTGATACATCCTTATAGGTAACTTATTGTTAGGTCCGACCCAGAATTCGAACCAGGGACCTCACGTCTGTTGAACACGTCTACAACTAGAACACGAGGCAATAAAGAACGATATACACAAATTCTATTTTATTTTACAAACAACCATGTCATATACATTACCATCAGTGAATACGTATTACGACTTGATAACGACCATCTAACACATTATGTGTAAGCCAACCTATCGTCAGGCACGTGGTGCCTGGTCTCGTGAGCATGTACATTATTAATGTTGTTATGTATCATGTGGGAATGTTAAAATCCTGTAACGAGTAACATAGTTTGTGTGTACGTTTTTCACGCAAAGATTGAACGGATCGAAATGAAATTTAGCACAGGCACAACATTAAAATTTATAATAACATATTTTACTTTTTATCTCCCTTGGAACATATTTAATGCAAAAAAGGCAAGATACAGGCATTGAAATAATATCATCTCTGCTATCTAATCTATATTGATCATAGGTAGGGCTGTGAAGCCATAGGCAGGCCTATAACTGCGAGGGTCCATGTTCGTTAATAAATAAGGAAGATGAAAATGGATTACGATCTTTGTCTATATAATCTCGCATGCCCATTGCTCAGAAAGAATTAATGAAAAAGGAGACAGATATTAAAAAGGAGACAGATATTAAAAAGGAGACAGATATTAAAAAGGAGACAGATATTAAACCACATTTGATTTTCTCCCGACTCAGACGCGTTTTACACTGGAAACACGATGATATTATCTCTATAAGAACTAGCACAAGATATCTATCACCATTGTGCAATTAACATAATAGTTAGGTCTTAGATAAGACCTAACTACCGTAGTACTGCTGTGAATTTTTACTCGATCGAGAGGATAAAATCAAATCTTTTATTCAGGGCTACTCGCCAGGAGACAACTTGCTGCTGCCGCTGCTGGTGGCGGCCCTGTCTTCACTCACACTGGTCCTGCTCCTAGCTTTGGCAGTGAGACGGCGAAAAATGACAAGCAACGCATCTGCACAAATTGGGGTAAGCATTTTTTTATATGACATAGGGCAGTAAACGAGCAATCACAACCTTTAAACGCCCATTAACATCCACATAATCTGTGCCGATGTGTTGCCCTCATTTCCCCCATGGACCGACGGCTACCCACGAACCGCACGAAACTTGACACTAAAGAACCACAATATGTGAGCGAAAGGTACCCCCGCTCGTGCCAGCTCAATTCTACTGCAATGCATCATTACCTTACCTCTTACTAAAATAAATAGTACAAATATATAAATAGGTAATATATTTTAGTATCTCTTCTTCGTGTATGTACATACGTATACATGTATGCCCTCCTTTTAAGTAAACAATATCTGTGACAGGAGGCACCGCTCCGCCCTTAAGTTTAAACATTATTTATTGCAATAATATAATATACGACAAGTTAAAGATACAAAATTAATGCCAAATTTACATTTACACTTAAAAAAATGGCACAAGAACTTTACAATGTTATCAAGAGGCATATCTCTTGATTATATTCACACGCCAGTGTACCCAATTACATAACATTGGCTTGAAGATATGGTTAATCTTTCACTTTTATTTACAATGTTAAGATGCCTCTGGACCTGAATGGACCTACGGAGGCATCGAGTAAAAGAATCGATACAAATAGCTATATACCATTTGACATCGGCAGGCCCGTTTCTGTTACCTTATCATTATACTACCAATCCGTCCTGGCTTTGCTCGTGAATAACACGACCGGATTGTTACCTTAACGTTTAACACGCAAACCTTTTTTGGGAATCGTCCTATCCATTGGTCCATCTGCATGAAAATCAGTTCAGTAGATTTGGAGAAAATGGATCACACTTTGGGGTTTTATAATGTATAGATTAGGGAACTGAGTGCCATGCTGCTACACCCTAATATGCAACGGAATTGGGCCGGCACGACCGGGGAGGGGCCTCTCGCTCACATAATACCGCCAATAAAGTGACATCTTCGTGTTGCATTTCGTGCGGTTTGTGAGGAGCCTGTGGCCCATTGGGGGTGTGGGGAGAAAAGAGGGCAACGCATCGGCATAGTAATTATAAGGATGCTCTTGGGCGTCGGTAGTCGTAAAAAGGCTCCGATTGCCGTTTGTCCCCTATTCTATAAAATTTTATTGCAATAAACCACTCCTACACACGAATACCACACTACATCCTCTTGTGAGGATTAACAATTACCTGCTTGCCTTGACGGGGTACTTTATAATCACTGGTACAGTTCACGTTTGAAGCCAGATGCTAAACCTTATCATGAAGACGACTAAACGTAGACGTTTGGCATTTAATTCATTTGCGGTACGCACATGAACTGGTGTGCGAATGCCACATGTACTGGCTTAGATTTTACCATCACCGTCTAGTTATTCAATTGACATTAAAGTCTAGATCATACGGAAATCTAATTTACTGTTTTTTATCGATTGCATGTTACGAACATGTGTGCGTAGATTTTAAGTTCCCCGCTAGAGCCTGGACAGCTCAACGAATTCAGTTAGAAATATCTTACCGGGACATATTTTTTCCACAGTCAGATTAAAGTTTTTTAATTTAATGTTAATTATTACTTTAGTTAAATCTAATGGCTCGCACTAAAGTTAGTGTTGATGGCAGGATACTTATTCTAGATAATGTATCAACATTATGTACGTATGCAATAGATTAATCATACTTCAATTTTAGTACCTACCTTAACCTATCTCCTCCGTTTAAATGTCAGTATGTCGAGAACTAGTAATATACAATGTAGGATCGCCCTTATTTTTCTCTCGAGACGAGAAATGTTGCAACTTTTCTATTCCGTAGGAATATTCCTTGTTAATCTGGGTAGAGGCAGAGGCAAAGGTAGAGGAGAGCGTTTAATAGCGTAAACTGTACTATTAAAGTAAAAGTCAGCCACTTGTTCTCCTGTGTGTGACAAACCCGTTGCCAATTCAAAGAGAGCCGGCGTAGGACGTGTTGGTCGACCATTCACCGGGTAGAAAAACAACCTCCATGCAGAGCCGGACCCAGGGTCATAAAATCGGTCGTATTTGCGTTTATTGAAATAGGTATAACTCCAGCGGGAGTGCCAAGATAACGCTACATCTTGCGCCTCCAGTAGCTTGCCTAGCCCTAGCCCTTGTGCTCGGGTCGTGCCGGGATGGGTAGCCGGCCCGGTTAGACACGACGTCGTAGGGACGGTTTAAAGGCATCCGGACAGTCCCCAAGGAAAAATCAGGCCTTCTCACCGAGAGCAGCACGTCACTGCAGGGATCCTGTTGCCTACATATCCGGGACCCTCCAATTATAGCGGCTGAAGGCACTCGTAGAGGCGGAGAATGTATTGCACTCCGAATTGCTGAGTCCGAAGTGGATTTACGAACAAGGGACTGGGCGGCCCTCCGTCAACAAAAGAAAAACAAGAGAACAAGGGACTGGGCGGCCCTCCGTCAACAAAAGAAAAACAAGAGAACAATAAAATGTAATGATGATGATGATAGTAAAATTTTAAATTTGATGATTATTTGTTCCAGATGTCAGCCGACATGCAGGTGGATGACAACACTAATCTACTAACAGCAGAGAACCCCGAGGAGACCGAGGAGTGACCTGGTCACCGTCACGCTTAGTAGCTTGCTCAGACTGTCACCGGAGCGAATGCCTTATGTACCTTCACTCCTGTCACCAGTATTTAAACAATTGAAATATTTTGGAAACGTCTCGGATACACACGCCTATATGGATCCGATTTACATTCCTAACAACCAAGGCTTTTGTTGTGGGCCATGCACTGCCCTCAACACTCAATACTAACAGAAGGCTTGCTAAAATATATTAATAAAAAATCTCGTATCACGACGATACGTCCTAGTCTATCTTAAAATATAGGCTACATTTTATTTCGATTAACAATAATTCAAAACTTTCCTACCAGCGACTCCCACTGTGGAACGATCAGCTAGTATTTTTATAGCTTTACCTCGAGGGATGTCCCAGCAGATGTATCAGGATACAGGCAGGCACATTATAGCGACACTACTGCACTAGTACATACAAGGTGTGATAGATGATTATCCGAAACGACAAAGAGAAACTTTGGTAATCTATTTAAAACAGTTTTATTTTTCAACTTAGTTTCCTTCCACCTCGTTGCATTTAGTCCAGCGCTTCTCCAATGCCGTTACACCCGTTCAATAAAATTTTTTCTGTAACCCCTCAAAGTACGCGTTACGGCGACAATGATTTCATCACTTGATGAAAATCTTCGGCCACCTAAGCATTTCTTGAGATTCGGGAATAAGTGGAAGTCGCACGGGGCCAGAGTTGGGGAATAGGGGGGATACGGTAACAATTCGAACCGCAATTCATGGAGTTTGGCAACTGCAACCCTACAAGCACTCGGCACAGGTGCGTTGTCGTGATGGAATAGAACCTTTTTTTGGCTAAATGAGGCCGTTTCTTTCGGATTTCTTCACAAAATTTTTGCAGCAAGATTGCGTAATACCTCCCATTTATTGTTTCAGGAGTATAACGATGTATCCATGTTCTATCTAGTGTCACATAACGCCGCAAAATCTCATGAGTATCACGTTGGAACAGCGTCAAACACTCCGACGAATCGTCTACTCGACGTTGCTTTTGGTTAAAAGTGCGCAAACGCGCACCCATAGCGCGCAAAACTTTTTCTTTCGCAAGTGTTAGTGTAAAATGTTAAAAACGCGTTCCGAGGAAATGATTACAATATTTGTTATTTACCGCATCTTTAAGCGCCGATTATTCAAAACGATTTTTTGAATCTTTCTGATCATGTCCGGATTTGTGACTTCATTTGGACGGCCAGACCTGTTGGCGTTTTCGCAGCTGTCTCACGTTTAAATTCAGTAACCCTATCTAGCTTAACTTTAATCAGGGTTGCTGTTTTCACGTTTAAAACGTAAAACTTTATCACCGCACGAATTTCGTTTCTTTCAGTTGTTGAGAAAATTTACGGCAGTGAAATTTCTAGGCCCCCTCACACAAATTCTCTCTCACAAATTCTATCAGTTCGAATAAATTCAAATTTGGCGTTCTAGTTTCGAAAACATGACAGAATATAATGTAATAAGATTTTGTTTCCCTATCTTTTTTTACGTTCGTCGTTTCGGCCAGTTATCAATCAGCTTGGTAAGTGTGAAAAGACTTTATATGTGAGGCACAACAGTGGGAGGTTCCGCTGCTTTTTCTTGGTTCTGCTGCTCCATCAAAATTGTCTGTCCACAGGTCGGTATATTGACGATATAACTTCACGTGATAATGATTCTCTAATCCTGTAAATGTCGGCCAATGAAGTAAAAGAGCTGACTTGTTGCGCTCGCAGGCTCCCCTCACTGGGAACAATACTACGACTCGTAATGTCACAATGACGTCATATTTCTTCGTACATGCAGCTAGTATTATCGATTTACAAGACGTCATATCTCCTTAAAAACATGATAATATCAACTCTTTTATAGTATAGGGGGACAAACGAACAATCGGAGCCCTTCTACGACTACCGACGCCCATGAACACCAGCATAATTACTATGTCGATGCGTTACCCTCCTTTTCACCTTCTCCCAATGGGCTACCGGTTACTCAGAAATCGCACGAAATGCGACACCGTAGAAGTCACTTTACGGCGGTATCAAGTGAGCGAGAGGTACCTCCCCGTTAGTGCCGGCCCAATTCCACTACCTGTTAAAATTTAGACGAAACCTCTGCCGTATAAAAATATAATATGTACTATATCATATGTATGTATCTTACTATAAACTCACTATTTTACTCAATGTTTACAAACATTTTCGTCTAATGATAAACGTATATCGTTATCTAAAATATGGTAAAGTGAACTCTGAAACAAACATTTGAATAGGTTACGTTGTCGCGAGTTCAGACAGCCGTAAATAGTTATCTAATCGAACCGTGTCAAAGTCCTGTGGGTTTTATTATCACATGCCTAATTGGTATCTCCAGTGCGATGGCGCCTTTATTAGACTACGCTAAATGTGTTAAATATTTAAAATATTTCGTACTAGATGTTGCCGTCTGCGTGAACAAAACCACGTACAAAAATTAGTAATTCTATGGCTAAAGTGCTATTCTGGTGTATAAACTACATAATTGCCAAGTTCCACCAAAATCCTTTGAGTAGTCTCATAAAAATTCATACATCCAAATTATCCCATTTATACCTAATATTAGTAAGAAGTAAGTTATGCATAGATATCCCCTTCTTTGTTTCTATGCTTCTCTTACATATACAATAGTCGCCCAGGTAGGATGTCTATATAGGTACAATTCTACCAATTATAAATGCAAAGACCCACAAACACTAATGAACGTTACAATTTACGTAATAATTCCTCTTTATTCCCAAAAAATAAACGCCTGCATGATAACGTGTCGCTAGACGGCTCGGCATTGTTCCGTTAAAAAACGTCTATATCGGCAGTTTCAGACAAAGAGAATTGGTAACGAAAATTATTCTTAGATCACACATATTTTTTACCATCCCGAAAAAAATGTATGGTTCCCTTGGGATAGGTTGTGTAGAATCGCGGGGCACAGCCAGTGGCAATTTATTTTTTATCTAGATTAATAAATTGTACGATAAAAGACCAAAAGCAGTATTGCTTTAAAGTTACGAGTGGCACTGGTTAACATATTGATGTATTAAGCGAATGTAACTCATTACAATAAAACTACTTTTACTTTTTTATTTAATTATTCAGCTAGCCCGACGTTTCGGAAGCTTTACATTTATTACCAATATTACAATACCCCAGCTCTAGAGCTGTAAGTACTTACAGTTCTAGTGCTGTGAAAGCTAAAGAACGAATGAAAACTTGTTGCTAATGTAAAAAAAAAAAGCTAGAAAAAGAATTTTGACCATTACGGCGATCCATACTGGGAGGTTTTTTTGGAAGTTTAGGACACCTTCCTGTTTTTCTTTGTTGAATACATTTGAATTTACCCTTCGTGCCCATAATAATCAACTTTAAAGGTACACAAGGCACTCGTGGCACCTTGTAATGATTTAGCAACATGTAGTTTCAGACACGAGACCGGTACGTTTATCCCACGACACACATTCATACTCTTACAACTTTCAGTGCCTGTTATTTGTAAATAATGAAAGGTAAGGCTTTCGCGAATTGCATGTTCAGAGATACGATATTTGTGTAGTTATATATTTTGTAATCACCGTGTATCGACTATATCATAGACTCAAAACGTAAATATTATATTTTTGTTAAAGAAAATATCTCTACAATTTATTTTTACTTACAGTAATTGAATTAAAATTCGTACCGCTTTATCGTTAGTATTGCTATGGTTCGAAGTTAAAAGGTACTTAGAGAAGTGAACTAGTGATGTAATTAGCTAGGATAATGTAGGGCGCAAGTACCTAACTAAAACCGGCGCTGCCTACGAATACCACGTTGACAGTTTCGGATTCCAAACATAATCGATTAGCATGTTATATATAGGAAAATACAATGCGATCGCATGCTCTCTAATATTCAAAACATAATTTTTATAACGTCATCTATTATTATATCAAAAATAACATCCCGAGTGATACAAATTATTGTGGGCCCATGAAGTACACACTTTAATTCGCACTATACATTGCGTATTGCTATAATGGTTAGATTCCATAAACAGAATTTGTGCAATAAATAATCGATTTATAACGAGTAATTACATCACTAGTGACTAGTGTTGGGAATGTGCTACGTATATCATATCTCTGAAGGTTACGATTGTAAGCTGTCAGTATTACAAATCCCTATGGTGTGCATTGCGTGTTTATTTAGATTAAGATGGAACTATCTCGGTGTTACCCCACTTCGGTGTTATCTTCCATTCTTATTTAAGCTGTATATCATTTTAAAATAGACAAGACTGATAGGATTTTGTTACATTTAGTGTTTCCTTTGAGTTGACTATATATACTACTTTGTCGTGTTTGATATAACTTGTTCAGTATTACTAAGAGGGTGTAAAGCAGTGTTGCCTGTACTTAAATTATAAATATTATATGTGAAATATATAAATGGACAAAATGTCACAAAAGTTTAGGTTGTAAGTACAGGCAAAACTAAGGGTCTGCGCACACCGATGGAGAGGCAGCGAAGATAAATTTTATGGTCGCAGAGGACATGGTGCGGCGCGCGGTCAGCGATAAACCAAGGACGGTCGTATTGTAAGTAATAAGAAATTTCCTATGGACTGTAAGAGCGTTGCACTACCTCACATATTATTTCGTTGTACCAATTACAGTCATAACGAGAAGTTGCTTACGTTGTATGTCACTTGTTACTAAAGCCTCTTCGCTGTCACTCGGTATGTTTACGAGACCCACGACTAGTATTTCGGCCAATATAGGCGAGCATTAAAGTGTTTGAGTATAAGGTAGTTAGAATTTCAAATGTGATTAAACCAAGCCGTCGTGTTATCAAATTTGTAAGGAATTGCCAGATGGAGAGTGAATATTTCAATTTTAAATGTTTGAGCTTTTGTGCATTCAACGGAATATTACACTAGTTTAAAATAAATAATAAATAGTACAATAAAGTAAAAAAACATTTTGTCTTGCGAAAACAATGAAAAAAATGCAGTTTTGCCAATTTTTTTCTGTCCTAGATAAGAAATAAAATTAATTTATATCTATAACATGGGGTCTAAAGCACCTCTATATCCTAAATTTTAAACGTCATTAACCTGACGAATATCGGAATGCACAAATGCCTGTAAATTTACTATCGTCACGCTAGCAATATTTTATATCAAATGTATCGCACATTATATATTGAATAGACTAAGTTAGCTTTCGTGTCGGAATAGTTTAAGGCAGTGTGATTATTTTGTACGCTAAAACACTCATGTACTTTGTACATAAGTAATAAAAAAACCTTTTTTTCCCGCCGACATTTATTTTTCCTTCTTACATGATAAACTTAAATCTTTGTTGCTAAATAATAATTATATTACTAAGTAATATGTAATCATTTTAATTGACGCTTAATAATCCTATATTGCAGCTAAATCGCAGTAACAAATATCCTACAACTCTCACACTATGTAAACAAGTATATACACTGTTAAAAGAAGTCCTACAATTACTAGTACAGGTATACTTCGAACGATACGAGTTAGACCTTAAAACAAGATGGCTACTGTGTGAGCGTTGAGAATGCAGTGACATCACCATTTTCGACCAACCCAATCAATTAAATTATTCCTAATTACATTTGATAATACAGCATACATAATATGTACCATGTGTGTTATGTGTCATTTTGCCATAGTAAATGTCGTTGACATTCTCCAAAGGAACAAATATATAAATAAATAATAATTAGGGACAGTCATCTGAGGCGACCGATTCACTCTGTCTACCCCGTTAGGTAATTGGTGTAAAGATGTGTTGTTATTCTAAATAAATATTAGACTGGTCGACTGCTAATGTCACTACACTTTTAACACGAAGACAGTATAGTCTACTATAAATTGTATATACATGTAAATCTACACAATATCGTCGCTATCTCTTTGTCTATAAAATCTGAAGTTAGCTACGCATCGCTTGCTCTGATCGGCATAGTCCAGACTCAAAGATATAAGGCGGGCAGGGAGGATTAATCGCAGTACACGACTATTTTCCTAGTGTTCAATTACTGCTAACTTCATGCTATTCTAAATGTTTAATACGTTCTTTACAATTTATGCACACTTTTAAATTTATTTTTATGTACATAATGTATTTTATACTGATATAAGTATATTTACAAATGTGTTTATACATCCTATATTCTATAATTCAGATAAGAATGGATTTCATAGGTGTTTATAACTTATATTAACTTGAGTTATCAGGGATGGCCAACCGGACGATAGCGATCAACTGTCGAATGCAGCTCATGAAAGAGGCTGTCGCGGAACGTCAAAAACATAAGAATTAGGCGTAACTTTAAAGATGAAATAATATTGAAATTTAGAGAAGCATGTGAAGATAAGATCCAAGAGGATTTCTTAGGTAGAAAAACAATCCTGGCCCGAGTTGGCCAGCCCTGTCAATATAAAGCATGAAATCCAGTCATATCTCTTTATTTTTCCAGGGTAGACACCATAGACATTTCTCTCGAACAATTTCTATTACTTGTTGGGCACAAGTGACACAAAGTAACGAATAGGAAAATGTATTCCTTACTTTAGCAATGATTCTTCAGTGCTGTGTGCCCCAAAAGTGTCTTAAAATTATTATGTAAACAAATATGTGAGAAAAAATTAATTTACAAAATTTCTTCTATTTTTGCAACATTTCAGATATATTCTTTAAAAAAACGTTTGCAATGTTAGTTAAAACAGACAGCCGTCATCATTATCAATAGATTAGACGTCGCCTGACCTCGGCCTTGTCAAATTATTCGCTTTCCTTTTACACTGGCTTAACTAATTGCCATTGGCAAATCGGCAACATGATATGGACCCTGGCGGTAGGGGGCCCCGGTCAGGGAGCAGAGGTGCAACAATAATTAGTGAAACTAATGAAGATTATGTTGCTACAGACAGAGGGGCCCCAAATGGGGAGGCCACCTTATATTTCCACTAGCCCCGAACGAAATAATGACGCCTATGCCTACAAATCTTCGTTTTCAAAATAAATAATTTGGAGAAACTAAGAAATGAAATGAAGTGATTATAAAATGATAGAAAAGAAAAGCACAACTTCTTATTTAATAATTAAAATATGCCGCAGTGAAGTAGCAGCGTATCACAGCGACAGTGAAGAAGTAAACGTCGAACGTAGCAACTTTACTACGATCATGTAATAAATTCTGTTTTATAACCAACTTAGTCTCCGTAGTGTATTTCTTATTTTCCTATAAAAAAATAAGATTAACGGGATTATACAAAAATATAAATTGCCAAAACACCATATATGTACAAATTTGAAACAATGTTTAATAAATATTTTTTCACAGTCATATTTCAAAACAATACTAACCTCAGCCTATTGGATTATTACAAGAATATGAATATAAATATTCTAGTAATCGAAAACGAGTAAATATATTTACATAATATGCAACTCAAGAAATCTTCATTTAAATATAGGTCAATAAAATAAATATAGGTTTTTGTGTGAGTCACTCAAATCATAACTAAGATATTCTGAGTAACTTATAACGAAAAAGAAGATGAAAGTCACAAGCAACACACCTTTTTTCAAAACCTCAAAACTGATTTTACACCCATCATTCATGAGATCAATGAAATATTTTAACCAAATACCCAAACATAAATTATACAATATTACACTCATTTAACGTATAATAACAATCGAGACATAGAATGTGAAGATTTCGTGGTAACAAAATGAAAACAAATAATTATTCACACATTCTCGTCTTATAAAAAGAAATATGTCTATTCGCTACTTACAAGTTTCGGGTCGCCGAGTAGAAAAATTAAAAAGTACCTAATTTCTACAATCGCTACTAGGTGACAATACAGCTTGTTTGTGATGTGACGTCGATAATAATACGAGCATTTTAGTTCCTTCACAGGTGTATAGTAAGAGAGACGCCACGTCACTGTTAATGTTAAAATTTCGACTATTTGTTCTGTAGTTTCATCTTTGAGTCTTCACAGCCGTGTCGCGGCGTTACGCGGACAACAGACGTAGTAGGCCTACGTCTGTTGTCAATTCATGCTAGCAACACAACGTATTTCGGATAAAGCTATCACGAGCCTTCGCAGCATTGTGACTTCAGACGCACAATTGGCGCCGCCCACTGCGCGTCGTATTATAGTGCATTCTCCGTAAACGAAACGAAACGTCACAAAAGCTTTCACAAAACCAGTGTCAGTATAGTGATATTGACATCGGTATTTCAGATATTACTCGTTGGCAACACCAGGTTTTTGTGATGTTAGCCTTCGTGTCTCTTCAGGTATGTTGTGACGTCACGTGACGTGATTGTCCGTTAAATGCACATGTGTGTGCTACTGCGGGGGGTGCGGCGCGGCGGGCCGCAGCAGGCGCGCCAATACGTGCCGTCCACCCACCAATTTGAGCTGCTGCCCGTCCATGAGCACGCTGCGTACGCCGGCCCCGCCTACACTCGCCCCGCCCACCGTCTACAGCCAAAACGGAATATTTAGAATAAAGACTAGCTAACTATACATTTAACAGGGTTTATAGCCCTTTCCTTCTGTTGCTACTGGAGTAATAATTGTGTGATTGAGCGGGGATTACTTCCAGCATACACTGGAAGTATATTCAAGATACTTAATTATTAGTAAAAAAAATATATTATATAAAAATATATTTACTGAAACAAAACAGAAGCAAAAAAACTTTTTAATAATTTTGATCATTGACAAATTTACTAAATACGACTTCGAAACGGTGATCAGGTTTTTTATTACTTTCGTTATTGATGCTTATTTTATATATGGTTTACAGCCTACGTTCGCCTATCCCCCCCCCCTAAAGCCAACAAGAAGGTTGATGGATATATGTCGGATACTAATGTACCTGTTTAAAACCGGGTCAGGAAGGGAGAGTAAAACAAAGCGTATACTGCTTTTAGGACTAGGACCACTCACACTGGAAGTAAGACATACGTTACTATGTACGTCATGTATTTTGTGGAAGGTGGGTGCAAAGCTTTAAGGCAAAGCTAGTGTAGACCATTTAGAAGCATTTGAGCAATAGATGCCTTAGACGGAGACCATAGATTTTTACGGTTTCTCTTAAAAATATCCAAAAATCCTATATGGCTACTTTTTCCTGTTTTGTGGTCATAATCAACAACTTACAGAAAATGTAAATAGGCTTCATATTACTGTTCTACACAAGTGCATCATATGTACAAGTACCAACACCAATTATTATAATTTATAAGTGAAGTTAATTAAAATCCATAGTCCAGTAAAATCGAATTATCACATCCTTCGATATGTTAACTTGGAAGCAATTAAATACCTAATATATCTATGAAGCAGATAGACTTTGAGACTTAGGACAATCATCTGTATCATCTCACTGGCTACCAACTAGGAAATGATATTTCAGAAAAGCCTCGGTATATAGATATGCATACTAACACGTGGATCGCTTTATATGCCCCAGTGTCGATATCCATGTGTCACTCACTTGTCTAACTTTGAATATTCATTCCGTTTAGCCCATTAACTTACTGTCCAACAAAAATACATAATTAAATCTCAATCGTGCTTTATTCAACATGCACAGTCAGAAAATATGTACATAACCTCTCTCATGCAATCGTAATAATCATGTTATTGCTAATAAATTGAAGTTAAAATAGTGTCATTGAAATACTATGAAATGTTAACATTATTTATGGCAAATCTACATTCCAACATTTGCTGTACCAAGCGCAGTGAAACTATTAAGTATCCGTGTATAGCCCTGTCAGAACCATGTCATGCGTCTGACATTTTCATGACAAAGATAGAAGTTAGATAGTTTATATATGAATTCACTGACCAAGCCACGCGATTTTGTGGCTGTTAGAATAATTTAACACAGTTCTATATTTGTTGATCTGATCAGTAAGTTCGGAGATAAAAATTGGACACTGTCGCTGCTGACCGCAAGAATTATGTGTTCTATTGAATTGTCGTTTCCAGATTAATATTTATACATTTTTATTTTGAACATACATATATAGCGGATTCCCAGAACGACTAGTACTGGAATTATGACAGAATTGCGTATGTCGGAACAGCTAGTTTTGAAGAAAAAGCATTTTCTTTTCATGACATTTTACTACGTACTATTCCTTCACACGCGGATCACATAAATTTCCGTGACTAATTCATTACATAACATCGTCCGCTAGAAAAGTCTCTGTGTTTTATTCATACATAAATTATCATCTATCTTACTATCTTTCTCATCAAATAACTCATGACGTAGGAAGTCGTGTTTTAGAGCAACTGTGTTATAATCGGAGCATGCATTCACCTGTTGTAACTTAATTCCCTGCGGCAGTTTCACTTGGTGTATTTGATTGACCTGTGGTAATAATGCCCTCATTATATATACAATTTGCCCACTGCCAGACACGTTATTCATGCCACAATGTAGTGACTTGGTAATTTAAATTTGAATTTACCTTTTCTGTATCGTCATATTATTCTTTTTTTTTAATTACCTCTTATGGATATGTTACTCAATTGCGAATCAGCATATACATTTTGTTTCACTATGAGACATTTTAACAACAACGAAAGATGATATTGATAAGTCTCGATTTACAAAGTCTAAATTAACTTGCCTGTTGTAGTTTTAACACCGGCGCCGTGGATGTTGAGGTGGCTACCCCTTGACCTCCTGCAAATGAACGGTTATTTTATGTAGCACTAGCGGCCTGTACCGTCTTCGCGCGGTGCTTAATTGTTTCTATTTACGCTTTATGATGATATATGTGACCATCATAGATCACCTGAAGAAATTTCATCTATTGATTGTTTTTTCCGGCGAATGTTTTAAAATGTTAGAACAGTTGCCAAAGAAATACAATTTATATTATATATTATATTTTCGAGTATTTATCGGTGCTGAAGATTTACGCATATCTGAGTGTACATTACTTACCAATATTACTTAAAACTATAGTTTGTGATGTGGCAGTGCCACCAGATGACGTCACGCGGATGGCAGTTCCGTCGCTTGGCTGTAATACAATAACACGTCTATAAGAAAATATCCACAGATTATATTAAGTATTTTATTTTTATTAAAAGTTAAATAAAAACGGAATAAAAAGTTTATTTAACACCAAAGGCGTACTTTTTGTTTTATTTTTATTTCGAACCAGTAAAGTAACTACAGTTACAAGCTACACGTCAGTTTACCTTACAAAACTTATCATACATGTCATTCGCTACATGACATAATTTATTTATTTAAAAAAATAAAAATGTTTGCATTTTCGTGCCAACGATCAAGACTGCGGGACCGGCGACCGTTTGGATGCGGGTGGCAGGATATCGGCCATGTTGGCTCTCACTAATCGAAGCCTATATCCCAGTAGTGAACAGATCAGGTCTCCAGCACGCGTACGTTGCGCGCGACTACGCGGTCGTACCTGCAGTATGATGTTGTGTAGCGGCTTGCCGGCCGCCAACAGCACGGGTCGTGCGGGCGCCAGCACGCGTACGCCACGCGCGCGCCCAGCGCCCGCATTATCTAGTGATACCATCTGCGTCTGTATGAGTTTCACAATTGTTTTAACAACTAAGTTCAAATACAATAAATTCCAGTACAGTTTTATGAAGCTAACTCTAGCTATAATCAGCTGCTCTACCCAGCAGCCGATGTAAAGTCTGGGCTACAGCCCTGACCTTACATGACAAGTTTTAGCATGCAGACAACCCAAAGGTAATCCCTGTACTTGTTAACAAGCATTATGGTAAAGCGACCTTAGCGCCTGCGATATTCGTTTTGCTAATGCTATTATACATTAGTTAAAACAAAAAAATTCAACGCACGTTGGTGAAAAAATATGTGTGCTTTGAACCAACGCTAAACTAAGTTAGGGCTTAGCAAGTGTAGTTAACGGAGCTTAACTGTTACTTCAACAAGCCGAAGAGGTTAAAATTTAATAAAGTGAAGTGACTTATAAAATTATCATCGAAGCAGCAATATGATGCACCAAACGACTCAAAGTGAAAGTCAGTATTAGGTAAATTATTAAATTAGTTTCCCAATTCTCATGTGCCAACTAAGCTCCTTAATCGCAGGGTTAAGGAAAAAAAGGACACCTATTCGCCAGTCCGCATTAAGGTTAGTGCATAAGTTAAGTTGACAGAGGATGAACAAGACTCCAGCCTAATACGCTCCCCGCCTGATTTAAAGGGACCTGTTCCGTACAGTTTCACCGACATGTTTGCCGATCGCATTTGGTTGAATAGCGATCATGTCATGATTTTTGTAACACGATAGAAATGATATAACAAAAGCGTTCACGCGTCCTAAACAAATACAACCATTTTCATACCTGAGCGTTACTGAGTAGTTTGGCAACGATAGGTTGCACCGTCTTGTCTCCGGGCGCGCGCACCACCTGAGTCACCGACTTGGGTACATGTTGGTTGGCCAGCTGTATCGTCTGGCCGTTCGCCAACTGCAGCGTCTGCCCGCCCGACAGTTGGACGGTCTGACCGTTCGGCAGCTGTATCGTCTGCCCGCTCGGCAGCTGCACCGTCTGACCTATCTGGACGGTCTGACCACCCAGTTGCACGCTCTGACCGCCCTGGACTTGAACCGTCTGACCGGACAACACATTGGATCCACCTAGCTGAACGGTTTGAACGTTTCCTCCGAGTTGCACCGTCTGCCCGCTCGGCAGTTGCACGCTCTGGGCCTGTCCCGCCACTTGCACGCTCTGCCCCCCGGGAAGCTTAACCGTATGTCCCAGTTGAACCGTCTGTCCTAATTGGACCGTTTGTCCCGCTATCTGAACCGTTTGGCCCGCTATCTGAACAGTAGAGACTGGTATCTGAACGGAGGTGGGTTTGGCAGGTTGCGTGCGTTTGAGGTGCGGCGCGACCTTGAGCGCTTGCAGCGCATGGGGCGCGGCGAGCTGTACGGTCTGTCCGCTAGGCAGGCGCACGTGTTGCAGCTGCTGCAGCTGTTGCAACTGCTGCAGCTGCTGTAGCTGTTGCAGGGAGGACAGCTGCAGCTGCGTGCCCAGCTGAACTGTTCGTGCGCCTGACGCGGCAGTACCCACGCTAGCGCCGGACGACGTCACTTCGGTGGTAGCGTTGCTAGCTGTGGTCTGTAAGTAAGAAAGTGTCTAATATAACTTATCTCAATGAAGTGTTCTTGTCAATCATAACTATTTCTCGTTTTTTTCTCTAGTGTATCATTTTTTATTACTTTATTTCTATTTACTTTACGTTTTACATCAAAAAGAATATACATATAAACATTGCGTTGTAGTGACGTTGCACCAGCATTTCTTTTATAACAATATACAAGAGTTTCAATTGTAATAACCTAAATGCTCAATATTAGTCTGTATATCAACATCAAGCTCTTAATTAATTTTATTAGCGCTATGAGAAATTGTATATTTTTTCGTTGTATGTAATAAATGGCTATTAGTTTCTACAGTTCTAGAGCATACCTAGAGATGTACAAAAAAACAATTAGTTGATTGTAACAAAAGATATTTCAGAATTATAAGCTTATAAATTGAATAGATAAATAATAATTATTGATGATACAATGTTGATAAGTATAGATAAAATTTACCTGTATTATTATAGAGTCTGATATAGAACTTGGTATCGAACGTTTCTTTGGTGTTGGTGTACCTGAAAGCATCACACATACTAGTAAATATCCTGTCTGATTCCTGTTTAAAATAATACAATTTTACTTACTCTGTTGTAGAAGTGATCTGGGTGAAATCAAAGATTTGCCAGACGATGGTGTCGCAGGGCTTAGAACCCTGACAATACTTCTCCTAGGTGTAGCGGGTACCTGAAACGTTATTACAAGTGAGACACTTTGTGTTCCAGAATGTGTAATATAGGAGAAGCTCTCACTCACACAACCAACGTGAAATTTTGCTACGTCGCGTTCTAGACAGTTTTGTAAACATGCACAAAAACGTATGTGTGTGTTTTTATTGACGCAGTTATATTTTTATGACATATCACTCTAGATGGGAGGGTAGAGGAGGGCAACGCCTAACCATTGTGGGGATGTCTATGGGAGTCGGTGGTCGTAAGGCGGCGCCGAATATTCGATTGTCCTTTCATATTAGTCATTTCTGACAATCAGTCGACAGAAGTGTCAATGACATCGCCTCTTCGTCGGTATTTTTGGTGTCGGTATGTGCGCGCATCGTATCGTACCATTCAATATCGTAACTACTCCCTAACGCGTTAAATATGTTACAACTTGAAAAGTATTTTAAAAAGTGTTATAAATATGTAACTTGAAAGCTAAAGAAACACGAAAGCTCCGCATCCGCATCCTTTCGCAGATGATGCAGACATTGGCATTTATTGACGGTTATTTATAATCTGTTGATACAACTGTTAAATCGTCAAGCTGTAAAGTGCTGCATCATGCGGATATCGACATCGTTACTTGACAGTTACCTATGCTACTGTCCATTTCTCGTGCTGTAAAAGAGCTGCAATACCTGAGTGGGGGTCGTGCACACCGTCACTACGCTGGTAGCCGCCGTTGTCTGTACTGCTGACGGCCTTATCAACAGCGACCGGGTCACTTGCGTTAGCTGAAAACATACCCGATATATATTGCACTGAGTACTGTATACGTAACTCTGAGATGCTGATACTCGAAATAAACCACGTTAAACTAAGGAGACTTGGTTTTGTTAATGGCATTTAGGACTTGTCATCCACCATTGACTAATGTTAAGATGTTTTACGGGCATTATGATGTCACGTCAAAAGGCCACGGCGTGGCCTGCTGCAAATTCACGTCACAAACAAATAATATTGCCGTCCTAGCCGACCTAGGCCTAGGGGGAGGAGGGCTCTATTGGGAAGAGCCCTCTGTGCATGACATATTATAGTGCACAAGTGTTACTTTCTATTCTCTCATGCTCCTATGTCTTCGTATTTTAGTGCGCATTATTTCTTATTTCTGAAACGTCGGGGTAGTTAAACCGCGATAAAATCTGTAAAAGTAGTTTCTTTGTAATGCGCATATTTTTTTTACGGAGCACTGCAGAAATGCGAGTGAATGAAAGGAAGATGTGCGTTGTGAACCAAAACGAACGTACTAGAGTTGCGTACCGCGAATAAGGGTTAGATCGAATTCATAGAATTGTGCAGTTAAAGCGAAACTGGTTTACTGATATATACACAAACAAGCGGGCTGATTAGCCCCTAACATGATACAGTCATAAATCATATTATATACTAAAGCGATATACAATAATAATATTACTATAAAACTACGTAAAAATAGTTTTAGTGTAATGTCTAACATTCGCGTAAACTTAAGACATCAATAATAATATGATAATATCTATGGACTTATCACACCACGCTAGCCTAGCTAGTGGTAAGCACCGTAAGGGCATGTGTGACAGGCACTAGACAAAATATATCTAATATACTTATAATTTAAGAATTTATATATACTTCAGATTTTTATTAGAAGAATACAAATTATAATACATATATGAAAACATCCATTACCTAGGAGGGATTTGAACTTACAACCTCTGGCGTAACGTTACGTCGATCAACCGTCACCAACAGAGCCAGCTGGTCATTACATCATCATAATTACCAGCAGCCAGACGAAGTCCACTCCTGGCCATAGACCTCCCCCAGATATTCTATATGCATATAGTAATATCTCACCTTAGAAGCAGGAGTGATTATATTCTGTGGCAGCGGCGTGTTGAGGTTGGTCTGCAGAATGGAGGACACCGCCGTGCTCTGCTGTACGGACGTACTCATGGTCACCTGCAATGTTACATTTAAATAACCATCAGGCAATGACTGTTTGCATCTGAAATAACAACGACGTAAGCGCTGTAAAGTGTTATCGCTCGACCTCGATCGTTAATGTTTTACAAGATTTTAAATATACTTGTTTGTTTGTTTCCCAAACGTCCAAAATTGTTTTGTTTGAAGCTTAAACTCTAAAATAGTGTATGGGACGATTAGCATAATAGGTGTCAAGTAAATGACGTTTGTTGTTTTTACCTGTTAGAGGTAATTAATATGAGCCACGTGTGGTAGGAAAGACGTGTATACCCCGTGGCTAGTTGGCACTATAACAGAAACCTGTGAAACCGAGCCTAACTTTATAAAGTATGTTATAAACTTGTGTAAACATTTAACTATACATACCGGCATTTGTGATGTCTCAATTTTGCCGACCGACTTCTGTTTCATCAGCGGAGAGCGTTGCGGTGCTATCACTATGGAGGGAAGCGTCGTTGACATCTGCGTTATCAACGATTCGCTGATCTGCTTCGCAAGCGTTGACACGTTTTGCTTCACTCCTTGAACGACGATGTTCTGCTTCGAAACTTGCTTCGGAGAATGTACACCTTGCTTCACTATACTCTTCGTTTGTACCGGACTTTGCTTAGGCAGAGGCTTCGTTACTGGTATTGAATTTGATTTCGCAGGTTGTGCTAGCAGACTAGCCTGCTTCGGTTGCGTAAGTGTCGGCTTCGCAGTTTGTAAAGGTGAACTCGTTTGACTCACAGGCTGCTTCACTTGTACATTTGCCGGCTTCGTTTGGACCAGGCTAGGCAGTTTCGGCTGTGCTTTTATGGGGATGGTTTTGGGCTTCTGTGGGGTAGGTACGAGCTTTCCCTTGGGTTTCGGTACGTGTACCGGGTTGGAGGTAGCTTGTGTCGCTTGCATGAGCAGTTGTGCGGAGGACAGATGCGCCACAGTTGTCGGCGCACTGGTGTCATCTACATCTACATCACTATCCGACGCGTTCTCTTGTAGTTCTTCAATGTTACCAATGTCCACGTCCATCTGAAATGAGCAGAAATGGGCATTATTCGAATCGTAATAGTAATAACAGTGGGATAACACTACGATAACCCAGCACTACGCCAGCCAGTCATCAACAATAACAAGCAATGTTGCAAAAAGCAGTAATAAATTTAAAAGATTATACAAATAGCAACTCACCGGTGTATGAGGGGACTGCATCGTAGACGCACTACTTGATTTGTTGCGGTTCCGTGCACTGTTGCTTTTTAACCAATCCTCTTCGCTCCTGTGTAACATAACAATCTTATTTGAAATCGGTTTGTTAAATTTCAAACATTAACATAACAGCAATCCTTTCTTTGTAAGCATTTTTCTTCCAAGCGTTGTATAGTGGGGCTAATCTTTTGCATTTATTCAACAAATTTTTAAGTCATTTCTAAACATTTTAGAAGTCTATGTTAAATAATATACATTCGTTCAGTTCAACAAAACATGTTTGTCGATAAAAATTGACTTAATTTTTTTTTTTATTATTTTACTTAATTTTCTCTCAAAGGCTGGCTGCAGCTCTTCAAAATGACACCTTAATCCATGTTTTATGTGTAGTTTTCGTCCCGTCTCTGGGATAAGAATCGGCTACCGCTATTATCATATATGATGTATTGATATGCTTAAAAGGACGAGTACTCACTTATGCCTGTGCAGATATGTCCATATGGAGGTGCGCACGTCGTACTTGATAAACGGATCGCGTTTGACACTGGCCAACTTCTCCAGCACGCCGGTCACGGCAGTCGATAACACTTGCTCGCTGCACGGCACTATCCACTGCGACATCCTGAATATTATTTTATTAAATATAAATTACAACGCAAAAACGCACAATCTACACGCCAGTTCACTAACACTATATTAGGCAGATACTACTTTGTTTTAATTAGTTTTTTACCAAATTTAGAAGGTTGCTCGGACTATTAACACCATATTTAGAGGAAAGGCGCAAAAGGACGTCACGTCATGCGTCGTCATATTTACAACGGGGGTGTTTTTGAAAAGTCCGTTCAAGTTGTTGAATATGTTGAAAATGACAATGGAATAATAATGGAAAAACAATGGAATAGTCAATTATAAATTTAATTATAAGAATTTGAAATTGTTTGAATAAGTATCGACGTTCGAAAATTGGTCTAGAAATATAAAAAAGTGTCTAACTTGATTAATGTGACGACATGTCGCGTAGTCCCCTCGCCGTTGGGAAGTCTCGCGACGGCATCCCGCAGCAGCGGCACGAAGGCGACGGCGCGGGGCCGCTGCGGCGCCAGCAGCGCCCCGCCACCCACGCCTCTAGCTCCGCCCCCGCCTGAGCCGCCTCTAGCGCCGCCCACCGGGCCCACACCTGCGCGGTAGCTGCACACAAACTATGTTGCATAACTCAGACTTGTGGCATTTACTTTTCTCGATCTCTCGCACACCATTGAAAAAGTAATCCGGTCTCATCTAATATAAATAAAACTAATATGTACTGTATGGAATTGTGATTATTTGGAATGTGACTAATTGTTCGATATAGGTACTAGTTATAATCCAGAAATATAAAAAAACAAGTTTTAACGTTAAACTTCGTCTAATACAAGTTTAAAATATGCATTAAAAATTCTGTAAGCTTAATACGCCTTTTGAAGTTGTGTAAATTTCTATTATTTTTTATTAGATTATACAGACAATAATTTTAGATTTTACTTTCCTTATAATAAACACCTCTCAATTTTTTTATAAGACCAATTACAATTTCACTATAAAGTGCACAACTAATTTGTGATATGAATTGTATTGTTTCTGTACAACTTACCCAAACTGCACATAAGTGAAGGGTTTCGAAGGTGCACTAAATCTCCGCCTCTCCTGAGCTCTGAACTCGGCTACCTCAGCGTTTGTAGGTTGTCTCACCACCCAGTTCGTTGGGTAACTGCGTGTGTTAAATCAACTCTTTACATTGGTGGCAATACTTTTTATATTAATTTTACATTAATAATGTAAATATTCCATAAATCTAGGAAAACGGAAGCATTATAGCGGCGTGTGTTTAGCTAGATATGTTTATGTAAATTTGGGACCAATAACGGCCTGCAATTACGGCAAAATGTGACTAATGAGTTGTTGCGTTTCGTATGGTTTGTTAAAAGTTTTGGGTTTTAACAGGACCCAATGGGGTATTTGTGCTTCTTTCTGTAATGTGGTTATCTCTGGGGTTAGAAGTTACACGTGTGTTCAACTTCTCTTCTGATAAATAATCTTTAGTTTATCTAAAATAAATATAGACATTGGAAAGAAAGAACTCCTCCTGCTTTTTTTTTGACGCGGGGAAGCTCGCAGCACATCATAGTGCCGAATGCCCACAAACACCACCACAAGTGCCATCAGTGTCCCGGTGAGATGCCCCGGAACAACAAATCATCAGGGCACCTCGACGGCTAGTCAGCCCCCTAAGAACCGACTCCAAACATGGGGTTACCTAGCTCTACAGGACAACCCCACCAACTTCGGGGCAGTGCATTGGGGTGACGCCCCTTGCCCCGTGCGCAAAAGCGCCTCTTCCTGGTGCTCTCTTGTCCCCTCCTCTTATAAGGGGTGCAAAGACCATCCCACTCGGTTCAATTGGCTTCGCCTGGGTTCACCCCAGGCTACCGAGTCGCGCCGCCACGACAAGGCTTGAACCATGGTGAGGAGTACACTGTTTCTATAATACTTCTCAACTTATGTAAAAAAATTACTCTTCAAATTACAACGTATGTCTACCGAAAGGTACCTTTGATTCAATTTCGTACACAAATAGTGCTTTGACGAGTACATATATAAATTCGGATTATAGACTGCCAGCACTGGCGGCCTCAGATGGCGTTACAGTCGCGTCTCGTGCTCCACTGATACAAGTGGTGTCTACTCATAGTATCAAATGTTGTAACTGACCGTGAAGGCGGCGGTTCTCGCGGTGATGGCGTGGGCGAGGCAGCCCGTAAACAACGAACGCCCAGGCGGCCCAAGATGGTGTCGCAGTCGAGACCCGTGTCGGTCAACTGGTACATCCGGCTCGTGTCTACTCATAGTATCAAATGACGTAACTGACCGTGATGGCGGCGGTTCCCGCGGTGTTGGCGTGGGCGAGGCAGCCCGTAACCAGCGCTCGCACAGGCGACCCAAGATGGCGTCGCAGTCGCGCCCCGCCCCTATCCACTGGTACATCTATAATAGGATATATGACAAGCTATAGGCATGCACATCAAGTTTATCATCGTTTTCAGCATAAGTTTTTCACTGGCAGCAGTATTATGTCGTCAGTTAACAAATGCATATATTCAAACATAATTCCCTAGACCAATGACAAGAAGCATACACAATATTTGGATTAGGAATATAATAAATAACGAAATGGTTTCACTATTACGCACTATTATCATTCCATATGTCCAGAGCATAACATCAACAAGAAACTCCAAAATCCGAACGATTCTATAGCAGTTTGTTTAGAAAATTTCATTAAACTACCCCATAGATAGTTGTCAGACAAACTGACATTGCATATTTATCCTTGACCTGCGTCAAACCTCTTAATTCTAATCCTAAAATGCTTCATTGTATTATTTTTGTCGTCGATATTATGATGAGCATAACATGAGACAGTTTCATGGGAATAGTAAGAAAATCCATAATTTTTATGAAGACAAACCTGAATATTTGGTATGTACTGCAAGTATGGTACATAGTCCTCTGGGTGAGGCCCTCTGTCACCAGCTAGGAACTCTAAAGCTGAGTTTAACTCCCCACACCAATCATTTGACACTGAAATAAAACAAAAAATGTTGCAAATTTAAACACATTGCAATCCCTGTAAAATGTTAAATCAACAGTAGTCTATACAAAAATATCAATGTTTGTATAGAATACTGTTCATTTAAATCAAACTATGGATCTCTCAAAATTAAATAAATGATAGATGTCCCTGTGTTTAAATTAGGAATTAGATTAATTAACAAACATGTAAAGTGTATAACAAGTGACAAATGTAAAAGCATAGTAACAAAACACTAATATATTTTTTGTAATGAATACTCACAGCTGTACCATGTGTTCAATGGTGCTATTGGTGACCTCATGACTGCTGCACATCTAGCATGTAATTGCTGTTTGGAGGCTCTGTGAGCTGCACGAGCAGGGAACAAGGCTCGTACGAGGGACAAGAAGTTTGCATGTGTGGTTTCCGTCAGTGCCTCATCTTCAACCGATGGTTCAGATTTATTTTCTTGTGATTTGTTCACCGCCATGACGTCACCAGATTCATCTACCAGTTCTACTGGTAAAGCCATCATATCTGCTTATGAAAATAATGCAATAACATAATGGAGTTGTTATACATGTTTTACACTTTTGTATTAACTTTAACTTAACTTGAAGTATGCACTCCGTTGTCTGACATGTGCTATATATGGACAGTTACTTAGAATTTGTATAGGTTGTTGATTATATGTTCAATCATCTACATCTGTCACTGTTAAAACAAGGCATCTTTTGTGGTAGACCAAAGTTGAAGTTGTTTGAAGGTTTTTTGTGTGTCATTTAACTTGAACAAATACACTAAAAAGAGGCAGACAATGATAGTACGCAATAAGAATATTGTATTGAATAATTTGTTTCCTTTCTTTAAAACTTTTATCTTACCAATGCCATCAAGGTCTTCTAACTTAATAGGTACTGGCTGACAGATTTTTGAGTTATACGAGTTAGGGACTACACAATCTTGTGGCTCTTCCTTGATAGTCCTTTCTAAATCACTATCACTGGAATTAAATGAAATAAATATTACTTTTATTATTACATTAAGTAAGATGAAGATTCTTCCCGAGATCACCTACATATTACGACTCTGACTCTCTCTCTGTCTCTCTGTGTGTGTGTGTGTGTGTGTGTGTGTGTGTGTGTCTGTCTGTCTCTGTCTCTCTCTCTCTCTCTCTCTCTGGACACCAGTACTGACACCTGACCTGTCCATCCCAGACACAATGCTAGTTTAGGTTGAATTCAAATAACAAATCCAGGCTTGCTCACAATGTTTTCCTTTATCATAAGAGCACTCATAAAATGTAGGCCATAAGTAATTAATGTTAATAATATTTAGTTTGTTTTGAAATAACTTAAAAACAAATATTCTCAGAAGCTGTTATACAACTGATTTACATTGTTGTGCCACACTTATTATTATTATTTATTTTTTACTTGTACTGAATTCGGTTTCTGTCTATAACAATCATCATACTCTGTATCTGCATATTGCATCTGCATAGTGGATATGTCGCAGGTATTATTTTCCTAATGTCCTTTTTTGAGTGTTATATGTTAAATAAGCTTACCCATAATACCTAGAATCAGACACTTCTTGTTTAATTTCAGATTGGTCTAATAGCTTCTTGCGCTTCGGACTAGTGACAGGATCTAAAAATGAAGAATTCTCAGAGTCTGATACATCCTGCTCACATTTGATTTTAATGTTTGGCAACAATGGCTTGTTCTCAACACTATCGTCTTCTTTAACTTTTTTAATTGCCGACTTGAGTTCTTTGTGTTTTTGATTTCCACCTTTTGCTGTTTTCTTAACTTTATGAATAGGTTCCACTTTTTGTCCACCAAACATTAGTTTTTTTGTTCCATTAACTAAAGATACCCTCTGTTTAATATCATCTAAAGTAATACCCGCTATGTTTAATTCAGGATGATTCTGTAAAATAAAAATATTGTATTTTGTGTGCACAAACAGCTCTTTTTTTTCATATGATACCTAATGGGCGACAAATCTACTGAATAGTCTCCAACACAATGAGTGAAATTATGGTGAATGGTTGTGTACTTCGTTAAGAAGTTATAAGTTACTGAAGGATAAGATGAGTATAAATACCTCTTTATATTGTCTGCGTGCTCTGTGAGCGGCAAGAACACTTTTTAAGCATGCTATAGAAGATGGGTGTGAGGAATCTAGTGCTCCAAGAGTACCAGAAATCATGTCCATATTCTGAAAACATTAACAAAGTTTCCACATAACATACTAATGAACTTTATTTATAATTGTATCTATTCATGTTTTGTTCACAAATTATAATTATTTTACTAGAAAT
Source organism: Eumaeus atala (assembly GCA_017140195.1). Lineage (NCBI taxonomy): Eukaryota > Metazoa > Arthropoda > Insecta > Lepidoptera > Lycaenidae > Eumaeus > Eumaeus atala. The sequence continues at coordinate 559,727 of JAFELO010000012.1, read as the reverse complement.
ATTCAAGACAATATTATTTTAAATTTATTGCCAACATAGTTTCATAGAAGGACAGTACATGAAATTTAACCTATGCATTTACAACAATTTTTTATTACTCCTTCTAGATAAAAAATTAGAAATGCTTATTCTATAAAATTATCATTGCATTATACCTGTCCTGAATTCATCATTCTCCTCTTTTTTATGGCACTATTGGGTGCACCTTCTGGATAATTGTCATCGTCAGATTCATCACAGCCAACCTCACTCCATATTGCAGACAACTCTTCAAAATACCTTTGCCGAGCTCTAATATATAAGGGTTTGTAATTGTTCTTTGCAGAAGGCTTTGGTGGTATGCTGGGTATATAAGGTGTTGGCCCAGGAGGAACAGCTTTAGCTACGGCTAGTAAACGCTCCCGTGATAACAAAACTTCTGGGAGAATTTTTGCATAGTAAGACTTTATCTGTGTAAAGAGAAATTGAAATATTAATGGTTTTAAGGCATTGTGTTAACTAATTAAGCAACAAAACTTTATTTACCTTGTGTCTTTGTTGTTTAGCTCTGGCTTTCATTAAGAATTTCCTCATTCTAGCTATATCAGGCCTATAGTTACCTTGCCTCAAGTTATTAAAAAAAAGATTTAAAGGTGAAGAGAAATGGAATGGTTCGCAGTTGAATAACATTTCAATTGTTGTGTCTTTTTCTTCTTCGTCATTTTCTTTGAAATCTGGCAGCAAAGTTTTAAGGTATTCCTTATGTTTATCATCTAAGCTATCCCAAGTTTTCATGGAAAAGAATTCTCTGAATATTGAATAATCTTCACATAGATCCTGAGGCAGCTCTAGTGTTTGTCCCAAAATACGTACTGCTTCTGTTACTTCTTCATCACATTCTGAACTACCACTTGAGCTCTCAGACGAACTACTGGTACTATCCCCACTATAACTGTTCTCACTATCCATTTTCTCCTCCATAGTACTATTAGACAAAATAGCATAAGGTCTCTTGTAAAACGTACACTATAGTTACACTGTTTAAACAAATGGAATCATTGCATTTACAGCCACTCCTATATTAATTCGCGTTGTTTTGTTCGCGATGTATATGAAAATCCAAACAAGAGGTAGATATCGCGTAATGCCACTAAAAGCCATGGAGTTTTTAATAGCCGTCAAGTATTGTCTGAAATAAAATACAACACACACGCCAATCTGCAGAGTTTCATACATAGTATGCGCCAGAACGGCACATTGCGATGAGAAAATAGCTTGACAATCACGAACAGCGACATTTTGCCATTTCAAAATAGAAATAGAAAACAAAATGTACTTGTCTATGCTAAAATATTATCTATGTAGCTATAGACAACGAGTTGCATTTTATTTTTGGAATTTATAGTATTATTTATAGTATTCAGTAGTAAAATATTCTTTTCAGCAATTTTAGCAATAGCTAAAATTTTAATTACTCATGACATTCTTATCAGACTTAAGTTCTGCTTATAAATCACCTCAGAAATTCTGCAGTAGAGTAGGTTTCATTGATTGAATATGTTACTAATTTTAATACGCGATAACCGTAGTTTCTTTAATGATACATGAAATTATCATTTATTACATTTGATAGTTAGATAGTAGGAGATGGGTACATACATTATAAAAAAAATAAAACTTAAAAATAGAATCATGAATCTTAAATAGTTTATTTTAAATAACTTTAAAATACTGTTTCATTACGCGATGAAATAAAATAGGAATGAAAGATTTAAAAAATTGACTATTGAACAGTAAACTAAACCTGACGAAGTCCAAATGAAAAGTATAGAGGTTATAAAAATTTGTTGGTATGTATGAATTTATAATAATCAACTTCAATTCAAGATCATATTTTTGTGATTTAACTTCTAAATTAATTACATGAGATAACCAAAAGAATACAAAATATTATTTAGAAAAATAAAAATAAAACACAAAGTTAATTAAATTTGTTTAATATAAAGTTTAATATATACTCTATTATAAAATAAGTTGTAACTGCGCAGTGCATATTATAAAGCATAAATGAGTGCGCAGACATAAGTTCACTCTATATTCTCTCTTATCTGGTTCCTCCATTCTGATGATACAGCATCTCAATACGACTGAAATGAAAGCAGGCTCAAGAGCGAAAGCTTAATCGGCGCTCCTAAGTATGTGCTGCAACACTGCCAACTCCCTGATAGTTTGTACTGTCAATAAAAAAAATTATAGTATCAATAAGTTACTTACACTATTGGTAAGGCCCGGTATCTGAGAGCTGTACGAGCTTGCCTTTAAATCAAGATACAAATTTTGAATCATGTTCAAAAAAAATTATTTTTGATCGTGATTCAAAAATAATTTTTTTATACACAGTTTTAATATTAAAATTGTTCCTTAATTTTTAGTGCCTTGGTGAAAAAAAAAACTAGTAATCGGACTCATTTCCTTTTTCCGTAACTGAAAATATTATGAAAAATTTCAACAATTTTTACTTTTCTGCTATTCTGAAGGCCTACCTGCCACGAAGAAAGCATTTAATTACCAGATCAATACGTTTCGACCCAATGAATGTTGAGTCTTAAAGCTAATAGCTTTCAGCTAATGCCTTAAATTAAAAATAAAAGAAATAAAATATGCCTTTGACATATATTTTGACGTAAATTATTCTTGGTTTCGTAAATATGGCTGACGAACTCAATGTTGACAGTCTGATTCACAGGCTTTTAGAAGGTAAAGTGCAATATATTATGTCCTAAAGCCATTATTTAGAATCTACACTATTAAAATTAACTTTACAATTGTTATCTCAATGATAAATGCCACGCCAGTTGCGTGATTGTCGTGTCGTTTATAGGTATAGAAACTCATAATAAATCGATTATCCTCTATTCTTATCTGAATCTTCTATTGGTCCTTTTCTAAAGTTAATTTACTGCTACTTTGGTAGACAATGTCTAAAATTTATCATGTTTTCATAACGATAACATTAAATGTGTGCATTTCTAGTGATAAGATGACGGAAACAATGTCATCGCAATTTCATGGGCTTATTGTTATGCTTTATTCGCATTGTGTATTACTTTACATGTTAATTTCACTTTATCATGCTGCTTTTTATGGGTTACATCAGTATACAGGCTGCAACAGGACACTGCAAGGAGAAAGGGGAAATTCAAAGACATCTTTTCAGGAGAATGTATGGTTACCTCCAAAATATTTTTGTATTGAGCTAGACATCATCATTTATCATTTATTTATGCCCTCAATAACGGATTGCTCTAATTGCCCCAAGATATCTCATTAGTGGAAGTGTAACTTGTACAATATTCGTACCACAACATGTGATGCTGGCGAGAAATATACTTGTATATTTCGTAACGCATTTATGGCTTCAATTTATTTTTATGCCAGCTGCCCCCTAGATACTGAACACAAAAACTTAAATTAAACAAAATTACCTATATTTCACATTTGCAACTAATACCTTGACACTTCAAAAATTTTCCAATACACTAATCAATGTCCTTAATTTATTTTGTTGTCATTTGTATTTCCAATGTTAAATTGCTACTATCAGCATGCTTTGTACATTATTATAAAAAAAAATGTTGTATATGTTCCTTGAATTATCCAAGAACATTGCACAAGTCTACTTGTCCAATTATGTATGTGCATACATTGCTTGAGCTTTACGTTGATATAGAAAGAAACATGACTGTATATTTGTTTATTGTCATAGTTCGAGGATGTCGTCCAGGCAAAACCGTGCAAATGTCCGAGTCAGAGGTGAGAGGACTCTGTACCAAGTCCCGTGAAATATTCCTTCAGCAGCCAATATTATTGGAACTAGAGGCACCATTAAAAATTTGTGGTAAGTTGTTGTTGTAAATATTAATACTGGTATTTTTATATGAGACTAATTAAATTACTATATCATGACTGCCTGCAAGATGTTTCTTAATTTCTCTAAAAGTTCTGTAAAAAAATTATATGCTAAAATAGGTTTTAGTGTTAGATAAGAAAAGAACTCAAATTTGCACCCCAAATCAACCTTCTCTGTTCTAATTCTTTTGTTTGTTTCTAATTTTAATTGTCTCTTGGCACTCACATTATCACATGAAGACGTGAGATCCCATATATGAGAATCAATCAGTTCAGGATGGAACTAAGATAGAAATCTATATACATAGTACAGATCATTATATAAATTTGTAGTAAACTCGCCATTCTTACAGTTAATAATAAGATGCACTGGTTGTTGTAAAATGTAAACCTGTAGCTATAAAAAGTTTTGCTAGGTTTATAACATACTTTGAATATTTGGAAACTTAAGGAGTTGAAATTATGATAATATATAATCTGATTCAAGAATTTTATCTATGGCTTTTGGCAAGACTGCCATAAATAATGTATCAAAGAAAAACAAAATTAATTGCAAGTAACATTTATTACTTTTACACAAATATAAAACAATAAATAATATAAAAAGCTTATTTGAAGTGGTTGCCATTGGCTGCGATACAGTCCTTTAAGCATTGAGGCCCTCTATTAATAGAAGGAAATTGTTCATATTTGATTGTTTTAGAGACTCCAAATTATCATGGTAGTTAGAGAAAGCTGTACTCTCTAAAACTGACCATAAATCATGATCCAGCAGATTAAGGTCGAGACTAGATGAAAGGTATTGTACAGCTCTGATCTGGTCCTTCCAGCAAGACCTAAGTCTAACAGTTGGTTATCGAACATGGTGTATGAACATGGTGGCTTAACTACCTTGTCTACAATGGTATCTTGATACACTTGTGCCGATGTTTAGATACCCTTTTCACAAAAATATGGCTTAGTTACTCCTTCACAGCTAACACCCCACCAAACTGTCACTGAGGACAATGCCCATGTTGTGCTCTGTCGACTAATTGGAACACTTCCTTTTAGAGCTTTGAGCATGAATACTGCCGTTTTGTTTGTTAAAATGCTGCTAGATTGTAAAAAGTTCTCATCCGTAAACAATTTTTTTCTGTAACCTCCCCATTCGTACAGTTTCTGTAGCTGTTTCGATTTTACCACCCTATTCATCTTCAATTTATCAGTTAAGATATGACCAGTGTGTCTCTTATAGGCTGCAAGTCCTAAGTCATCACTTAACATACGCGACATGGTTCTAGGTTATTCTTTCCCTTCCTGCTTTGGCCACCTTTCTTCGTAAGAATATTGAGTGACGGCAAGATCTTTCTCTGTCACAAAAAGAGACAGCCCCATTGTACCTAAATTAAAGATTGCATTTGGGTTCATATCTACCTTGTGCTCATTCTGTTCTTCTTTAACATTTTATTATTACAATTGCGTGATATTAAAATGCGTGCAGGGTGACCTACTCGCATTTTAATATCACAAAATTGTAATAATACTTTTTATTTTTTATTGTAACAGTATATGGCCAGACTAAATTAAGTATACTCTGCTATTTAGATTTGATTATAACATAGTATAGTACAAATTATATTCCAGTTTTAATGTAATAGCCCATTCACCAATTGTAGGGGAGGATGGTGGAGGATGCAATTGCCTATTTGCTCCCCTAAACTATAAAAAAACTTATTCAGGCACTAGGTGAAGTGGCTCAGGATATTTAAGATTTTAATCTTGAACTTATGGCTTTGAATCCAGTTTTCCAGTTAATTAGGGGATTTATTTTATTTTTTCCATACTCCATGAGACAATAAAGTAAAGGCTATAGTTGAATATCATAAATAAAGTGGAGGCTATAGTTGAATATCATCAATAAAGTGGAGGCTATAGTTGAATACCATTAAATAAATAACTAAAAAAAATTTTATTTCACAATCAATTTAATATACATAATACACAAAAGCACATAAGTGTCAATTTTAATATTTTAGTACACAGATTTGAATTTATGATGATTAGTTTTGATTACTCACCTATATGTATGACTCACCATGGGAAACTCTTGGATGATGAATAATCTCAACTATTTAGCAACTTGTTATAAAATGAAGCTCATTATAATTGTTCTTTTTTACCTGTAGCTGTTCTGTGTTTTGTTTAGCTGTTTAAAAATGTTATAATTAACATTACATATGAAATGTAGTTATATACTGTTCAAATTTTTGAACAGTATATAATTTTACATTTCAGTGGCTGACATTTGATTGAATACATATCTTTACTTGTCTGTAATGCATAAATACTCCATTTTGACAATGTTTCACCAGTTAGAAAAAAGTTGATTAATTCTGATGCATAATATTCGGTATATATTATTCGGTAATTTAACTGATTTGCTTTGCATATGCAAAAAGGTTGTGTTACTATGGCTTATCCCAGAACGAGACTTTGAACATCATGATGCTATAACGCATGAGATCCAATACATCCACTTTTGCTAATTCTTGGTATGCAATGACTAACAAAAACAAGCTATTTATGACGTTCTGATGCTAGGCCACATACTTTGCCGATTTTCATCGTCTTACAGATTAATAGACTTTCTCTGTCTACAACAAAATTCATCTCAAACATAATCTCATCTGCTCTCTCTTTAACTCTGCATACAGGGATGTGTCTATGAGCAAGAACACCATGAGTGTGATTGGGAGAGTGCTCGCATCTATCTCTTGGCTAAATCAGAGAATGACAGCGAGTATTACAACAAAACATCTAGTAGTATTGCTGTGTTTCATTTCTCTTGGGTACTATGATCTTCTCTTTTTTTCTCTCTTAAGAAACCCAGGAACCGGTAACATCATGAGCCCGGGAACCCTGTGGAAATATTACTCAGGGGGCCTGTTACTAATTTATTTGACTACTTAGGTAATTGCTATTTTGTTAATACCTTGCATCCACAGGGGCCTGGGCTTAGGCCCAAAAAACGCTAAGGTGGATCCGCCCCTGGGTGTTATAATATGAAGTTGCACATCTCACAAACTTCTGTCATATCGAGAATCGGAACAACCGCTATTCATATTAGTGGCGGGTCCAGAAGGCTGGTAAGGGATTGGGGGAGGAATCAGATGCAAATCCAAACGGAGGAGTAATTTTGGATTTTTGGTATTTCCGGCAAATCCTAAATTCCATTTGTAAAACCTTCGGCCCTCGCTATTGTCAAGCTTCAAATCAAAATATTAAATCCGTCACCGACTCTTATGCCGGACTCAGCTACACCAGATGTCTCTTTCTTTGATTTTTTGTCTCTTCTCGTACTCGTACGAGTACTTTTGTAGGTCATACGTTTTTTTCGTTTTACATATGTATTAGGTACTTATTTCGAATAGTTCGTAAACTCTCCTCGACCGATTATAGTTTCTAATGAGATTAACCCGTGGTGTTATTTCAGGCGATATACACGGTCAGTACACGGATTTGCTGCGTCTATTTGAATATGGCGGCTTCCCGCCAGAAGCCAACTATCTATTTTTGGGTGATTACGTGGATCGCGGCAAGCAATCTCTGGAAACCATATGCCTCCTGCTCGCGTATAAAATAAAATTTCCGGAGAATTTCTTCTTGCTGCGGGGAAATCACGAATGCGCCAGCATTAATCGCATATATGGTGAGTACTCAGTATACGTTAGCAATTAACAATTATATCGAGTTGTATCTATTGGGTATGTATGAATGTCGTCCTAGCTGGAATTCGGCTGCCATCTCTACAGAGACTAGCCAACCGCGCAGGACATTATACTGGGTGTGCGCAGACACAAGTGCACTCCCTGTTCATTCTCGTATTCCGATGGATCGGCAAACCGACACGACCGGAGGACCGACACCTTAACGTGCTCTCCGAAGCTCGGGGGCGCAACACCGCCAGTGTACTGAATTCGGACTGTTGTTAGAAATTGGTAAATCTCAGTAACACTTCCGACCCGGTACTTAAACCCAGAGGCACACGACTGTTGTTGAACATGCTTACGACTAGACCTCGAGGCAGTATTGGTTATGTCTACGTAGGTACATAACATAAAGCCTTCTTACTTATTATATACTTCCGCTGCTAGTTGCATGCTGCATCACAGCCGAATTGGGTAGACACAACCATGAAGCAACCTCTCGCTTACACGATGCCGCCTAAATGAAAATGGCTGTCGTCGCGTTTCTTGCGGTTTGTGAGTAGCTGGTGGCCAATATGGGAGCAACAATTGTGTGAACGTCTAGGCGTCGGTAGCCATCAAATGACTCTGGCTGCTCTTTTGTCTCTATTTACTATAAAAAGCACGCTGCATTGAAGAAAACAGTCACCTAAGTCATAGGAGTGCAAGTTATTTTGGGTAAGTTTGCGCAGTAAAACCAGATAAAACCATCTTTCTGTTACCTATTCCTGAACTGAGAACCTCGTGGTTCGAGCCTGATTTCACGTACCACTAAAAATCTATTTTTCATTTGGATTGTTCTCTGCTCTGTAGTCAAGGAAAACATAACGAGGAAACACGAATACTTTTTTACTTCTCTTGAAATTCGTCAAGCCGCATTTATTCCATTTAAAAAAGGAAAATTATATCCAAGTGTAATGTTGCTGAGAGCCGAGTTGCTTTTGTAAACGGTGTTAAAAACGATAATGGCGACATCGACCGCTATGTACCTGATACTAGGACTTTAACTATTAGCATAAAAATGACAAGACGTCATAGATAGTGAATCTTGTCAATCTAATTTTTTTTTTGTCAAGCTGTCTATAAGCCATTTAGTTAGGTCATATACCGAGGCACAAAGCAGTGGTTTGCAAACTTTAATTGGTCCCAGTTACTTAATGTTAGCTCTCCCCTAACTACTAGGAATATATAAAGGGGGAAAATATATACAAGTAAAAATATAGACAAGTAAAAAAATTGTTTACAAATATTATTATGACGTTGAAGATGTTGACGAATTTCCGGATGGTCTCCCACTCGGTGGACTAACGACTTGGTTACTGTGGCGGGGAGCAGCATGATGCAAGTGGCTCGGGGCCGTGACTCCGGCTGATGATGATGTTGACTTTTGTAGTTTGGCGTCAGATACTAGATATTTTAGATGGCGAAAAACCTCGTGGCCTTTTCACTAAATGAGCACCCGTGTAAAAGAGCTACCTAACATATGAACGTGAACGTTTGAAGAACAAAAGAACGGCGATTCTGTAAGCGCAGATTCTTATTAGTTTACGTCATCTTCGCGAGAGCATAAAAGTGTTTGGATCTAGATGTTTACAGAGCGCTATAAACTTTAGTGAAGCAAGCATTTTAGAATAAGCACGCATTATTTTTGAAATAATAATCTATAAATAAACTTATTATTATAAGTGCAAAAGATTGGATGGATGGATGTTAGTCACTCAAAACCCCCCTAAAGTACTGGGCGGATGGTGATAGGACCAGATGGTAGTGTTGTAGCTTATGTACTAACCAGAATAAGATATAAGCTATTGAAATATTTATACTATTTTTTCATCACCACATTCATTATCAGCCGTTATGGGTCCACTGCTGGATATATGCCTCTTTTGATGAACGCCAAGACAACTGATCTCTTGATACTCGCATCCATCCCTGACCTGCTACTGCACGCAGACCGTCTTCCCACCTAGTGAACGGTCGAACAACACCTCGTTTTCCTAAACGCGGCCTCCACTCCAGAACTTTACTGGTCCATCTCCCATCTGTTCTTCTGAGTGTGTGACAAGCCCAAGCCCTCTTCAACGAGCTTACAAGACGCGTGATATCGAATACTTTCGTTCTCTGCTTTATGACTTCGCTACGAAATTCTGTCGGACAGAGAAACACGCAACATAGCACGTTCAATAGCCCGTTGCGCTAACGCTAACTAGCGGACCAGTCCTAAATTAAGAGGCCATGTTTCGGCCCGTAGGTCATCACGGGGAGGACGCATTGGTTGAAGACTTTGTATTCAAGCTCTGCGGTATATGCGACGTGAGAATGTTACCAAGCTTTCTGAATGCCGCCCAACCCAACTGAATCCTTCTGTCGGCTTCCTTCTCGAAGTTAAATCTACCTAATTGCAATAGTTGCCCGAGGTAGACGTATTCATCTACGACTTCGAGAATAGCACCATCGACGTTGACCGGCCTAGGGAGAACGTGTTCGTTGAACATGACATTTGTTTTGTCCAAGTTCTTCCTAATGCCAATACGTAGTGAGTATTATTATTATTAATTTCGGCTGTGCAACATTTCCTGACGTGATAATAGCGCGAAAGCGTAGTAATTTCTTGAGTTTATTGTAAAGAGTGATAGTACAGGATTAATGGAATTCTTTTTCAAATTTATTACTATTAAGCTAACTTTCAGTGAGTGGATTCGTTTCGATGAGACGGCCAACAATTGTTTTCTTATTCAAGAATTGACAACTCTGGTAGCTAACAGAGATAGTGGCTTTAAAAAAAAGCAACAGTAAAAAATCATTAGTCAGTTTTAGATGACCAGAAGTGTCCACACGTTTTGTATCAATATAGAAAATAATTACTAATGAACTGATTTTTTTTTACTGTTGCTTGGTTACCGACTATGAAGCAATCTCAGGAATAAAAAGATTATAACTACTACAAGCAAAAGATGTTCTAGCCAGATCCCTAGCAAGGTAGGCAGGGAGAATCGAGTGCCAAGCGTCATGATTCTTGTGCTATATGCTCCTCCACATTCATTATTCTCATAAGTTGCCAGTTATGTAAAGTATGCAACGTTTCTTATTGTTGTCCAGGGTTCTATGACGAATGCAAGCGTCGTTACAACATAAAGCTGTGGAAGACGTTCACAGATTGCTTCAACTGCTTGCCTATCGCCGCCATCATTGATGAGAAGATCTTCTGTTGCCATGGTGGTCTGTCGCCGGACCTGCAGGGGATGGAGCAGATCCGGAGAATAATGAGGCCAACTGATGTCCCCGACACAGGTATTACTTTAATATAGGCGCACACTTATATAATAATGAATTTCTGTAATTTACATAATAGAAAAATCATAGAAAGACTATAGTGAAATGTGATCTAGGGTGGGCCCTAGTATGTCTTACAATAAAAGTGGTGCTTACGAGTGTTTTTTTTTTTGCCGCGAAGAAACGCATTGACGCGCCTTCACTGCCCCTGGGTCCAGTGGTGTGTGGGGCTCGCGGCACATCATACCGAATACCCACAAAACCCACCGCGAGTGCCGTCAGTGCCGCCTTTGCTGAGGTGCCCAGGGCACAATAATTCATCAGGGCACCTCGACGGTTAGTCAACCGACTACCGACGCCACCTCCACTGACGGGGGTTTTACCGCGTGGTTGGGGTGCTTACGAGTCTTCATTTAGCCCTCTTCAAAAACTGCTAGCAGTGAGGAAAAAAAATGTATTCCTCGCAGATTCTTGTTTCTTACGCATTATAGTAATTAACACCAATGTTAATAATAATAGTAACATTTAAGAGCAGATGGTAATTTTGTTGTTAAACTATAAATTATGATGCCACCTTACAATTATAGGGTAGCCACTAGATAGGATTAAAATGTAATGAATACCAAATTTATACGAAATCGATTCATACAACGGAATGGGTTTATTATTGTAAAGTTATTGGTGCTGATTTGTTATTTTACCAGAAAGATGTTTTTTTATCACCTGAATTACTTTGGCGGTAAAATTATGAGTATACTGTAAGACATAATTTACACAATAATATTTTTTATAATAATAAATATTGCTACAGGTTTGCTGTGTGATTTGTTGTGGTCCGATCCAGATAAAGATGTCCAGGGATGGGGTGAGAATGACCGTGGAGTGTCATTCACCTTTGGTCCGGATGTTGTTAGCAAATTTCTCAACAGACACGAACTGGATCTAATTTGCAGGGCCCATCAGGTATATAGTGTTGATGTAAATTATATGAGATGTTGAATGTTGCTAACCTTAAAAACGTTTTTTGAGTTATCGCCATTTGTGTCAATGGAGAGTTTAAATAAGTATTTGAGTATTAGAAAATTGTTCTAGTATGCCTAAAATCTCTTTTCAAATATTCTTCTAGGTGGTAGAAGATGGATACGAATTCTTTGCTAAGAGGCAACTGGTAACACTGTTCTCTGCACCAAATTACTGTGGAGAGTTTGACAACGCTGGTGGTATGATGTCCGTGGACGAAACTCTTATGTGCTCCTTCCAGGTAAATTATTAAACTTTCAACAAGGGGAAAAGTGGGCAATCTCGGATTGATGCCTACAAACACCATGATAATCCTTTGTACATTTACTATTATGATGTTATTTCTTTACTCATAGAATTGAGTTTTGTCTAATGTATTATTTTGCACTTTTGAAGATTTTGAAACCATCTGAGAAGAAGGCTAAATACCAGTACAATGGAATCAACAGCGGGAGACCGGCCACACCCCAGCGATCCCCACCCAAGAAGAAATAACTGGCATTTGGAGTTCAGTGTGCAGCTCAGTGAGACAGATGCTACAAATAATTAAATTATATTAAATATTGTAATTACTATCTTCTAGAGTAGTCATTTGACACAGCCGAATAGTAACTATGTAATAGTTAAAAAATATTTATGAATTTTAGTGCCTTCTTATTTTTTAAATTTCTTGATATATTTTAGTCTACATATTTTCTTTTTGTTACTTTATGAATTTAACGTGCATATTTATTCGGCAGTCATGATTCCTTACGCGTCAACACTTGTGTGTTACATCATGATATTTTCGAATTTTTAATTTAGATGTGGGCAGGTTATCTTGTAGTGTCACTACACTTTTATTATTTATGTTTAGAAGATTGAAGGTTTGCTTTGTTATTATCATTAATCTGTAACTAATGTGCCTATAAATTAAATTATATATTATAGGTCTTTATATTATAGGTGATTTTAGACACTGCAAAATGTAATGCTTTTGAACATTTGAAATAAAAATTTTCGGTGAGAAAACTGATTGGTCAAATTGGCAACTTCCTTTTATTTATCTTGAATTTCAATGGTCATTGGTTGAGGTGGCCAAAGGCTTGATATTATCATCCTCTAGCTGACGAATACTTTCAGATCTAGGACTCCATTGCAAGTTGTGCGGGAGTTACCTTAAGTCCCAGTGAAATTCTATGTTATTTTGCCTGCAGTATTAGCTTAACAATTAAGTAGTTCGAAAATTAATTGGCAGATTTATATCGATCTCCCATTTGAGGCTTTAAACTTGGAAATTATTGTCTCACAATAAATTTATGTTAATGGTGTTAGAAGCAGTGTAGTCCTTGCAACAATAGTGCAATTCCTATATTATAATAAATATTAAAAATTATATGCAGGTTTTGCATTGTACAATTTTATTTTTTAGCTATGTTAACAATGTCAGATGATATTCAATAATAAATATTACTATTAAAAATAAGAAGTTTATTTTTATTTTCATTAAGATTTGCATTGATATAATGCCACATTATTATATTATCTAGTAATTTTATTCATATCAGATGTATTTTAGAGTTTTCTTCATTGTTTTCAATTCTAATTAGTGTTGTGAGCTCATTGAAATTTTATATATTATGCTAGTAGTTAGTATACAAATATATGTTGCAAAACTTTGCATTTACTTAACATTTCATCCATTGTCACAGTTCATATTAGACTTAAATAAATAATTCTCTATTTTAATCTACACTAGTTTCAAGTATTGAGTTTAAATTATTATACTTAGATACTATATTTATGTTGTATTTTCGCAAGTGTGTACAATTTATGTTGTATTTTCGCAAGTGTGTACAATTTATGTTGTATTTTCGCAACAATTTTCTGAAATATAAATTTTTCCTCATGATCAATAGTTTTTATATCACTTTTCAATTTCTTTTTCTGTCCAAGAAACATCATCAACGTTTGTCATGTTTGGTACAATTATTTCAACTAGATCTCCATGATTTGTAATTTTATCATTTAGTTTTGAGACAAGGTCTTCACTTTTCTTGTGGTATTTTTGAATGTCCATTTGCATAGCCTTCAAATAACCTCTTTTAGCAATAATAATTTTTTTTAGCCTATTCACCCTTGATTCATATTCCTTTGCTAGTGACTCAAGCAAAGCTTTCTGTTTTCTCAAGTTTGCAACATCTGAAGCTTTTAGCTGGCCTTTGACATCATTCAGTTGTGGTCTCCTATAATAAATGAAAAGTTTTAGATAAACTTGCAAAGGATTTGATATGAAAATGACGATGATTTTATAATGTTAGTAAGCCTTGACAGTCGTTCCAAACCATTAATTGAACTGCTAGCTGAGTCATGGTAAGGTCTAATGGTTGAATTTTATCAAATTGTGATTTTTTTTTCTATCCGAGATGACTAAGTAAGTATAATTTACAGGTTTTTCATAAACAAATTAAGTATAAACTATGCGGAGGGAACACATCTGTATAAAAATTATGTGTTGTGTATGGGCATTGGTTGTCATAAAAAGGAACCAGTTACTGGTTTGCCCCCTTGTACGATAAAAAAACATTTGTCTAGTGGAGTAATTGCCCTACACAATACAAGGAATTAACATTAGCAATGATCTCTATGGCCAACAGTGGAATAAAATATACCTGATGATATATAGCATGGATAACGTGAGGAAGACCAAGACCAATCACATTGATCAGGTGTTAGTCCATGGGCAGCATGCCTTGGAACAACAGACTTTTTCATTCATTTTGAGAATGTTGTTTAAGAGTGAAAAAAATGTCAGGTGCAGGACAGACATTTAGAAATCCTAATATTTTTTTATATTTGTTAGATATTTTAGCAAAGTAAATATATAATTGTGAACTATGTGGGTCCCCTGGGATATTATCCACAACAACTTTCCATCTGTAATGTCTGTTGCTAAATAAAGAATTAGTAACTCATATTCATTCAGGCCCTACACCGGAAGATGTAGTGTCGGACCCGGTGGGATAGGAGCCCATCTCCCAACTATCGACTTATGGTGGAGCCACTGGATATAAGTGGCTCATGACCTTGACCTATGGCACTCTATAGGGAGGCCTAAGCCCAGCAGTGGATATTATCCCACCGATGATGATGATTCATTCATCACATCATCCATTAAACTTTTTAGTAACACCAGTATTGTGTGAAATGCTCTATATATAAGATAAATTTTATCAGTGTAGTTCAGACTTCAGATACATTGTCAAAAATTCCAGTATATAGAAAGTCTTGACTACACTAAGATCCATAAGGGTAATCTGATATCATCAGTACATTACTCGGATTATCGAAGTTCAAAAAATCCATTATGTCAAATTTTGGTATTGTATTAGTATTAGGAAAGGATTGTATGTGCATAAGCAGTACTCACCACACAGATTTTTCGGGATTGATTTCAGCAAATTTTTCCTTTTGCTTCTCCAAACTTTCTAACTTTGTGGGCATATTTTCAAATTCCCACATAGAACTCATTTCTTGCACCATCTCATCCAGTATACCTTGTTTTAGGCAATTAAACATTGGAACCCATTTCACCCTTTTTAATTTTGATTTAGGAACTGTATCTAGGAAATCTTCATTCCTAAAAATGCAAATTATGAACTTAAGAAAAATCGAACAACAATTTAAATGTTCCATGTTTCACTACTAGCTTAATAATACTTAAAAGTTATATAAAACATATCAATATTATCATGCTGAATAGCTTTGTATTTTTATGAATTATTAAATTATATCCTTTAAACAGCTAAATAAAATATTAGAATACACACCTTACAAGATTAATGATGTTGCTAAATTCTTTTAAAATAGTAAGATTATCAAATGTTATTTCAGAATTATCGAAATTAGTTTCGTTCTCTTGATCTTCCACTTGCTCGCCCATGACTGGTTTTAGCTGATTTTGATGAAATACCCAAAGTACACAATTTCAATGTTGATGTTGTAAGTTGTGACAGACGCGTTTGTGTGAATTGCGTTTACTTTTTAGTGTTTACGGTTTTTCATTATTCAAATAAAACTACCGTTAAATTTGACATATAATATGACATCGAACTTGTTTGACACTTACGACTTGCCAGGTTATCGCAAATGTAATTTTTAAACTAAATACAACATGTATTATACAGAATTCATCATATTTTTTTCTCCTACTTAATTTTGTGAATTTTTACTTACATATTAATTGGAAGTAAAAATCACATTGCATTTCATATAATATTTATCGAATCGTAATTAATTTCGATATTGACGAAAATACTTTCAAAATGTCTCTCGAGATGACTGTTATTTACACTAGATGGCGTTGATACAAATACCAATTTAGCCTATATACCGAAGGTCAATACGGAAATAGGTACTTTGGACGAGGTAACGCCCAAAAATTCCCGCTGTCTGGACCCCACTTTCAAAGGCTATTGTCGCCCTTCTGAATAAACCAGGGCATGCGTTTCGCCTTGGGGCCCATATACCTATATAGTGGGTAAAACCACTGTCAGACGAAGCAAATCCAGCTTTCTTCGCTGGCTTGGGTCCTGGATTACAACGGCTTCTGCCGCCGTCCTAAATATTGATGAGATTGGTGTAAAAGGTCGTTTACATGGAGACTTTAATAATCTTGTTTAGGGAGAGGTAGTGACACAGTAGTGCAGTACTTGATACCGCCTTGTCCAGCTTGGGCTATACAATCGCATTCCGTATAGTTTGCGATTACCCAATGGGTAATTGGTGGTCTCCAAATGGTTCAGATTGAGCGTTTCTCCCTTATGCTATAAAATCATCGTGCCTTTACAATCCTCGTCTGCTCCCTGTGGTGGCTACATTTTTTTGTACACAACAGGAATTGGATGCGGCTCGGCTCGAGTATATGGCGTAGTGGTAAATCCGACACTGATCGCGTAGTCCATTCACGTAAATGTCTAACGTCGGCAAACCTGCACATGTAACCTGATCGGTATACCGTAGCGGGTGTGGTTGACTTTAAGTACTCACAGTAGGCGGTTTGCTAATCCACAATGTGCTTTTGCTCCTATTATTACAGATATTGTATATCATTTGGCTCCGTAATAAACAACCTAACAACGTATGTACCTCTACGTACAAAATTTATAGTAATTTAAGTGGGCGGATTTAAGTTCGATGAAGTTTGATGATGCTCTAGGCCCTGTATGATGATATCATGGCGTCCTTTTTAGATTCGTATACGCTATTTTTACCTTTTCCGACCTGATGGGCCTATGCGAAAGTCTGCCACTCCTAGCATGTGCCATATAAAAAAAATAGATTACAAACATACCTACTTACTGTTTTTATATAGCTGTCTATTAGATATAACAGGCGGTCGACAAAACAAAATATACATCAAATCTTTATTTCAGTAAAGTCTAAATAAAGGAAAAAATAATCAAAGTAAGCGGATTTTTAAACGTTTTATTGTTTTTTTTTTTTTTTTGTTGTAAATAGTTTAAGAGTAAGTACATAAAAATAGAATATTTATAACAAAAACATAATTTTGGTAACAAAGATCATTTTTGTGGCAGTGACTATGTTATTGCAGTCTTCCTGACAATAATCAAATGTAGATAGATAATAATATATCTACCAGATTCGTTTTTTATAGAGCTTGTATAAAATAGTGTAATACTTCATTATTTAAACATAGTCATTTATAAGAGATGCAAAATAAATGTAACAAAAGGCACTGTGTTGGATTTAGTATACAGGGATCGGTGTAAGGCTTCTTAAAACGCGGCCGCTGAAAAAGAAAAGAAATTTATTCCAAAACAGAAATTTAAACGCCACAGTTAGCTAGGTTCATGCTTGTCTATGCATTTTGTAAGTAACGCGCAAATTTTTTATTGTGATGTAATTTAGATCAGACTCGAGAAAAAAGATGGCGATCTAAGGACGTATACTTTATGAAACAACGACGAAAAATAAACTACTAAAGAGAAGCGGCATGGCCATCGATTTTAGCCTGCCCATAAGGACGAATCTTACAACAAACAACAACAACAGTAACTTAGATCAGTATTAAATGATCTAAGCGATGTAAGTACTAACCATATGTAATAAAAAAATTATAAAAATTAATATATGACTTTCGAATGTTTTAGCATTTTATGCTAGGTCATTACCATAGAGTAAAGTAACATACTGGGAAGTTATTACAATTATGTTGAAAAATATATGTTGAATCATATTGCCTCTATCAAAACGAATTTAATAAAATACATTAATTGGTGAAACTTCGGAAATCATTCCGTTTCTTCTAAAGGTTTATTTGTCACATGTGACCGACATGACCATGTTTCTAAAAGTGTGTTTACATGATCATCTTTTTATTACAGATATTTGTAGGATTAAACAGTTGCATTTGCACACCTACATTAGAGCTCAATATGCCCATAACTGTTACTCAAAGCAGGCATGGCATTAATGCGCCCAGCAGATAGATGTTTATGCTTTTACTTGTCAATTGCTAAAATGAGACAACTAACTACTACTTACTGTATTTTTGTTATAATAAAGTGAAAAATAAAATTGTATAAAAAGAAATTATCATAACAATATAAGGAATATGTGCACACAGGATTTTCATGCGTGAAAAGTGAACACTGTAAACCATTCTTGAATGAAAGAGTATGACAACTAACTAGTGATATAAATAAGTGCATGAACGGACTTTTCGTTTAAACCAAAAAAATCATTTACGTACTTACAGAAACGGCAAATAATAGTAATAAATGGTAATTAACTTGTCTACATGATATGAAAATGAATGAACCACAGGACCCCAAGGTCAATCTTTTAAAAGTATCTTTCAAGGAGACAAAATGCACAATATCACAACGAAATAAGAATTTGAAAAGGAAGGATAATACAGTGTTGGTAATCGTTCCAAATCTTCGTTACCTATTTAGATGGTACCTGACGTGTTTTATAGACTACGAATATATGGCAAAGTCTTGCTTATATCATCCACCGTTAAGTCATTCAGCATTAGATCTGTCACGGTCAGAATCAGAATATTAACATTACTTTCAACAATATAATCTGAAAAAGTTGATTGTTTTTTTTTTTTCAAATGAGCAGCAGAATTTACAGTAACCCACTAACCTAGGGGTCTGATCGGATGTTTGTCCCAGAGGAAGGTGCGTTTGACGGGCGAAAGATACGAGTCGCGGATGTATGAGGGACTGCGGTCCCATCGTGCAAGGGGCTTCAGCTCCGGCCAGTCGTACCAGAACGGGTCGCGGGTGATCGCCGAGATTGGCAGAGAGGGGCTGGGGTTGAAGATGTCAGCCCAGGGTCTGCGTCTCAGTCCACCGGCGCTGTACAGCGGCGCACCTATATCATAAAACACATTTCTAGTACATGATTTACTTATCTTCCTGTAATTCACTTGTTCTTAAGTTACTAGAAGCGATTGCAACATTAGTAAGCCAAACAAGTCATACAAATGTTATAAACCAAATAAGATATCAGTTAATGTTGAAAATTATTTAAATTGGATTCAATTATTTGAGTATTCTACAAAACTAAAGGTAAAAAAAGACCTATACCTACGTATAGGTCAGGTATAGGTCTTTTTTTACGTGAACATATTTTTGAAGGAAAATTAAAAATAACATTTAGTGCTGGTATGTTCTAACATGAAGTGCTTATAAATTTTTGATTTAACACAGGTTGTATATTATTTTGTCAAAGTTCACGTATTCGTAAAAACATTTGACAGTTAGAGGCATTTATTGCCTTTAATGAAAACGTTAACTTTCACCTAAAATTTAGTCTAATTTCAAACTCATTTCACTAAAAGAGACATTACCTAGGTATAAAAGTGTGAAGAAGTGGATTCGATATACTTAGATACTTTATAATTGAATTACTGAAGATCATGTTACGAGTTAATTTTATATCACACCATGCACTAATTATTTACAAGAACACATACACTCGAAATTAAACTACATATACGTTTTCCGAAGAGAGTCGTGTCTTAGAAGCTCCTTCACGGAAATCAAACTATTACAATAATAATAAAAGTCCTCTATGAAAATATATAAATATAGAAGAGTTTTCAATTATACAGTTTAGGGATAGGGGACAGACACGATGAAGAGGTGTCAAAGAAGCGTAGCCTTACCGTCGGCATCGAACGCGATTTCACAGTCGCGGGGCGGGCTTATCCTAGGCTTCACAGGTGTCGGAGACTTCCCACGAAGCGATCGGTCAAATCCAGCCCATTTTTCGGCGTCCGCGAAAAATGGGTCCTTATTGAACACGTCCGAGAGCCTCGACAACGGTCCTTCACGGTAATTCTCATTATAAATAGTACGTATACAGTGGCAGACATATAGAATACTATACAGAGTGTAGTGTTCATCAAAATGGTCTGATATTTTAGTATACATACATGGTGTCCCCGATGGTTGGCTATATACAATGCAGTTCATGCACATATCCTGATATGCTTTTGTTATTCCTGCCGTTTGCGGAATGAATGTACTTCAGCGTTAGATTTCTTAATGATCGGCATACGATTATTGTTTCTTAATTAATATTAAATGGTAGGGAGGTACTAAGCTACAAATCAAAACACGAATTTGTCTTTTATATTTTAATAAAAAATATGATTGGGTTAGTTTATGTTTTGTACTATTTATAAGATAGGGAATATATTGAATTTATTACATACATAATGATATTTACTAATCGAGTCGCAGATATGTATTCGAATAACAATACTTAATAGCAATAAAATATATTTATTTATAACAAGAATAGTAAAATCACTCACAAATTTTGAAAAACAGATGAAACATTATAGTAAATATTCGTACTTATTTGAGATATTTATCAATTTGTAAAGACACTCTGCTTTGGTGTTCTAGAAAAGATCGTCTTTACAAAATGAAATATATTTCACGGATCAGCTCACAATCAGTTTCAGAATAAATTGAATCTAACAGTGAGGCATTTCCTTCAAGTATCAACGATTCAAAGTATCCAATTAACAAAATTATCAAAATACTTCAATAATAATCAGGTCTTGAATAATGGATTCTTTGCAATCTCCAACTCTATCAAGTTTCACCCATTCGTAATTTACTCAAACAATAATCAGTCTTTTCGAGACACTAAAAAGACAAGATTAAACTAAGTAATATCTCGTGAATTTTTGATATACAGTAGACAAAAAAGGAATATAGTACCGCTATGGGATTATTTCGGGCAAAATGCGAATGGCTTAACCTCGGCAACTTAGCCTAATTAATCCGTGCAGATATTAGTTAGTATTTACCTGATCCCCAGTGAGGTTTGTTGTCAGGTTCATATTCGATGCCTTTAAGGCTCTTGGGCGCGAGTGTGTCGATGGGGGCAGCGAGGTCAGTGATGGGGTAAGCGCGGTCTCTGAGATAGAGTCCGTAGCGAGAGGGGTACAGCCGGTCGATAGCCGCTAGCCTGTCTAGATGGTCTTGCCACGCCTTATGAGCGTCAAACGGGTCAACGCCTCGTCGCACGCGCCTCGGGATGTTGTAAACTGTCAGTATTGAAACAACATTTTAAATTCAGAACGACACAGACAAACAATTTAAAAAATCAAATATTTTATTACAACACCCGAAATTAAGGATTTTACTTGAAAGTTTTTAAATTGGAAAGATTAATTCGAATTCTGATGTTGTATTATAGACAGATAGATATTATTAAAGAATAAAGACATGTTTTTGCCTACATTTTATAGAATTTATCTAAAGAAGATAAAAGATAGAGTACATACAAGAATTCACATCACGGTTACTGGGTGTGATGTTTATTAATGTTAGTAACTATTTAGTGTTGCAGCATAAGCCTTAGTTGCAATGAAATTTAGTTTGAAAACAAAATAATAGTCTCATAGAACTCACCTCTTGATCAAAAATGACTTCAAAAAGATATATGTTAATGTACTTATCATAAAGGGGATAGGGTTTTTTTTACAAAAACGAATATTGTGTAACCCAGGAAGTGCTAGAAGACTTAATTAATGATGTCGATAGGTATGAGGACATTTTAGTGTGAGTAGTTGATATGTATCAGAGGTGATTTCTATTAATTACTACATGCACAGTAACAATGACAGACAGACGCATGTCGCAAGCGTACATATAATGTGCACTCGTTGACTTCTATCTAGGAAGAAATGAGGTAACTGGCGATAGCTATGTTAACTTCTGAAGACCTAAATGATGCCTCAAAACTCATCGACATATTTTCTGGTATATTAATGATAATGTAAATTTTGTAATAATGTGTTTTAATGTAAATCGATTCATCACGAATTAAATCTCCGGGCCCTTACAGGTTCCACGTGAAACATTTGTCGAACATTTATTTAAAAATCTGTATACAAATTGTTACAATCTAGGAGGATTTCATTTACATTTATTTGTATTCGATACAAGCTATACAAACAATGTTTAATCGATAACCGAGAAGTGCTCGATTACAGAAATTAGTCAATGAAATCTAAATTTATGACATTATTCCCCTGCATTCTATTTCCTCCCGGAGGTCGCTGAAACAATTAATATAAAAATGCAAATATTTACATCGGATATTAAGTAAATTCTTTCTATGGGGGTTAAATAAATAAACATGATTAAAAACTAGGTTTTCAAAGCATATCATCGATGGTAAACTTTACAAAATTTAGTTACATTAGCATAAATGAAATATTTTAAAATTTCTATGAGTACTACTGTTTTTCCGATGGCTACTTTTATTTTAGTGTATCTGAAAGACAAATAGCAAAAGGTTACAGCGTATTTGCCAAAGCAAAACATGTGCCGTTCGACGTGTAGACCTGCCAAGCGGTAATAAAAAAATAGAACACGTTGTCAACACCTGTGTTTATTTTCAAATGGTATCTCTAATCCGTGTAATTTAAGCGTCGTTAATGATAGGTCAATGAGAGTAAAAGCATTTTTAAACTAACTTGGTCTGTATCTTTCGAGGGAACGAGGGTAGTTGTGAGCGTAGATTGGGCGTGGCGAGTACCCGTAGACTTCGCGGTGGACTGGCAGGTAGCGGTATCCGGGAACGGTGATCCTCTCGGCGGCGGCAATAGGGTCGTCGTAGATAGACTTAGTGTAGGGATAGGTGCTCAACAGCTCGGGGAAGACACTGCGGCGAGATGGCCTGTATCTCTCCTCTGCTCTGATGTCTTCTGATCCTGTTAATGGATATGGAACATGTTACTCTTAAAATTACTTTTTTACTGACAACAGACGCGTATTAATATCCTCACTGTTATGACGCATTGTCCTTCTGCGCCTGACTACCCCTAATGGGCCAGCGAATACTCACAAAAATGAACGAAAGGCGTCAGCATAGCCGTCATGCAGGTGTACTGCATGATTGTTGATTCAAACGCATTACACTTCTTCGCCCTCCTCCGCCCCCCAGTGGGCCATCGGAGTCACAAACCATACGAAATGTGAGCGAGAGTCATCTTCCCGGCCATGTCAGCCCAATTCGGCCACAATGTAGCATGACACTATCTCTACTAAGATACGTACTAATCATAAATATGCTACAATAAACAGTTATCATGTTACAGTGAATTGATTTACCTTTTAGAGATCGGACGAAGGATTGCCAAAATCTGGCTTTCTTCGATGCCGTCTCATTTCTGCCAATCATTTCTAAATGACTTTTAAACATGGTGGCGTCTTATGTCGTGCTCGTTTTCTGTAACAATTATTTGGATAATACACTAAACCTTAAAGAAACATCCACACCAACAAACAAACGAGGGTGACAATGTATGCTTTAGGTATTTAAAAAGTATGGTATCGCTTTACTTTTCTACATCATTAAAATGTAACTTGTTCACAAAAGGATTAACTTTCCTCAGATGTAACGGTCAAGGGTTCAAATACATTGCGTTCTTCTTAATTACCCATACTGATTTTTATCTCATAGGATGACATATGCAATACGGTAAGGTAATAGGCTATCAGAAAGTTATTTAAACCATATGATGCAGGCGTATAGTCGTAGATTGGAATATAAAATTCACGTACAGGTGATAAAGTGGATACAAAGGAGAGTTGTTGTAAGTAGAGTAATGACGTATGTAGGCGCTGGCAGCTGTAAATAGCCGCCTCTGTTGCTGGTTACTAATTTGAAGCCCATGGTCTTGGCCGACCGCCAACTCGACCGACGAGAGCAACTCGAAAACGACCGTTTTTACCAATGCGTCTGATCACTGCCTGGCTATTTTAGATTTTGTCTCGACCTTGTTGCGAGTTCTTATGTGAATCCGACGTTTCGCACGCTCTCTTATTTCGCAATACTTGGCGTCAAATATTATTTTCTCTGAGTAATCAGATTTATTAATGATTTACGACAAAAACTTTCAATTTTTCACGCATAGTCGCTTAGAGCGTATTACACTTCGCACATTACTAACAACTGGATGTATAATCGATTAAAAAGTGGGTTTGTCTTCGTTTTTCTTTAGTCCTTTCCTTTATATGTATTCGAATTCAGGTCCAGGCAAACTAAACATTTAAATTAAATTATTACTTATTTCGTTCTCCCATATTATCGCTTCGTTAATAGAAGTATAATACATATAGATAGAGCAGTGTAATACAAATAATATTATCTCGTTACTTTTTTAGGACCTACGAACAAAACGTATCTAAATGATTATAATTGTTATTATTATGAATTAAAAATTTCAAAGGTCCTTCCACAAACGTTTACCCAAGGGTATACGCATCCATTTTGGTATTTAGTAAGTGCTTTGCGTTGTAAAACTGTATTGAGATCAATATAATAGCCATCCATCAAATTTTCAAGTAGAAATCTTATTGAAGTTTTGATGTGTCTAAACATGTTTTATCATAAATCAAACAATATTATTAATACAAGTTATTGTTTACTATAGTAATGAATAAAGTTATTTATACATTATAATTACTCGTGATATCATATTGTATTTTATGATTTTCAATTCATAATGTTTTTGCTAATGCAAGAAATCAAGACTTGTTTAATTAAAATCAGTTTTGCTTGAAGAAGTTATCAGTCAATTACACAAAGAAAATTCCATAAAAGAAATAGCAATTTTACAAATATATTTGTAGAAGTGGTTTTTCCTTTTTCAAATTTTTGCGCAACTGGAGCATGAACTACATTAGCGAAATTATATGACACCTACAACCTAGCAAAACATATAGAATAGAAATTGATTAGGTCCTATGACATTTGTCATTTTAGTGGCTTATTTTTTTTGAAATTTTTAAAATTAAATTAAATCTTTCGTTAATATTTAAAAATATTTTTCTTGTTTTACTTTTACTAAATGATTAGTTTATTTTCATAATACATAGGACCGGGAAATAACAATTTTTTTTCCAGAAAATATTGAATAGATACTTATCATTTAAATTTAACTTTGTTATGGATAAATAGTAGTAACGATGACTAAAAATAATTTCTGACATACATTAGACAAATTATTATTCTAAATATTCTATATAGTTTTATAAGAATATTAAAATTCTGAAATTAAAATTAAGGACGTGTTAATAAAAATTAAAAAAAAATGCCTATTGTTACTAAATTATTTTTTCCACGAATGGGTCAAGAACAAAGGCCAATGTCTATATTCTACTATTTCTAAATATATGACCTATTTAAGGAGGGCATAGCTCTGCATAAGTTGGTGTAGAGCCAATGTCAACCAGACCTACTTTGCGAAACACCTGAGCTAATGCAAGTAAGTTGGGTGTGAAAAAATTCGCGATTGTGAAACGGTTACAAAAATATTTGTAGTAGTCGATTTGTCGGCATCGCAAATTTGGCTCGCGTCGAGTCTCGCCCGAAATAGTTGGACCATTCTCTGGTATCATATTATCACTTATTCTCTTTACACTATGCGACACTCATGCGGTTACATATACTCCATATTTAAATTAGATCTATAATCTATGATAAAATATCATAAATGATATATTATGTTATAAGTTAACCACTAAATGGACACAAAACACGCATTTAATAAACGAAAGTTATATATTCTTGCAGACATTTTATTGCATGTACTAAAACATGAACGTAATTTTTCCCACCAAAACAACAAGCGCAAAACCAATGTTCTTCACTAAATGAATTCTTCATCAAGTCACTGACATTTTATAATAAAAAAAAACTTACATTGGTCCAACGTAACCCTTTCTATCAGCTGTACTAAACACTTACGACAAGGGTGGCTATATGACAATGGCGCAAGGAAAGAGACGACCATATACACTATCACAGGTCAGCATACACTTCGTAGAGAGAGCAGCACTTCTTACCGATTATAATAATGATCGTTTAATGTTAGCGGTGTGGTGTCGCTGACGAGCCGACGTCGAGTGTCGGACCTGGGCGGGCGCGCACTGGGCAGCTCTGCGATCCGCCCGCCCTCGCCTCCAAGCATTTTTTATGTTTAACAACCATTTTGGCCCGCGGAATGTATTACTTAATATGAAACAACTATTTTCGATTGTTTATTTACACTAAAATCATATAATCAACTTAACTGACGTGTTTATAATTATAATAACATAGTTTACATAAATAATTGATGTTTTTATATAAAAGTATACTATATGTGTGCACAACAATAGCAATAATTGAATAATGAATGCGTTTGTAAATATTTGTTTTTATGTTTGCTTGATATACCCATCGACAGAGCAATGAATGGCTTCATTTCTGTTCATTTTTTGTTAATATTAATTTAAAATTAAGTGTTAAAGGATGTACTTAGTTAATTTTTAAATGTAACACATTAAAATGTTCTCGCTTTTTTAGGCTTTTTTGGTTACAAATCTTTTTGTCATCTTGCTACGACGTAGAGCATTGTAGCGATAGCGATTGTCATACATTTATAAATAAATGAAATTAATAATATAATTTTTCAATATAGTCTAATACTTTATATTGGCTTTATATGTTTATCCTGTGTGTTATTAGTTAAAACAAAGTCCTAGTTTATTTAAAAACTTTACATCTTTCTACTTTTGGTTATTCAATAGAATCCTTGGCATTGGAATAGTTTAGAATTCACCATGAATATTAAATATTCCTTTTTAAACATCATTATTATTTCTTACATCAGCGTGATTACTATGTCGATGCATTGCCTTCCCTTTCGACTCCACCTCAAATGGCCACCAGCTACTCACAAACTGCACGAAACGCGACGCCGAAGGTACCTCTGCGCCGGCATTCTTTTATTCAAAGTCTTAAAGACGTCCTTCATAGAATTAGTAAACAGTTTCGAGGAAACAACATGCCCCTATCGCATCTCTCGATGCAATTGGATTGGTCTTGTTTGACCTCCCGGAATTAGAACGGACATCGTATAGTGCAGCGTCAAATGATGCTCTCAGTACTTCAAACGTATATCGCCAATCGACCCGAATCGCTGTAAAGCTTCCAGAGCAGCCCTGGTTTCGACAGAGTCAAGAGCTTTTTCAAAGCCCACAAAGACAAGGCACAGCGGCTGATTGTACTCGTAATCATGTGTCTTTTTTACAACTTGCCTTACGGTGAAAATGTTGTTCATGGTATTAAATTCTCTGCGAAACCCAGCCTGCACCGATGGCTAGAATTCGTCAAGCTTTGTGGTGAGACGATTCGTCAGGACTCTTGGAAACTACGTGTAAATATGAAAGTGAATAAGAAGTGCAATTGGTCTGTAATTTTGAAAATTTATGATTTATCACCCATTTTAGAAAATAAAACCACGTCACTTCCAAGCCATGCCTTGCGAGGTACGCCCCGCTGAAGGACAAAATTAAAAATATTTTTTAGCTCTTGTAAAAAGGGTTCGCCCCCTGCTCTAAGAGGCTCTGTAATTCCGTCCTTTCTCGGAGCCTTTTCCCTTTAGGCTGCGCAGGAGCCTTCTGAATGAATCTCACTCAAGTTGACGTTCGGCAGATTGCCAGACAAATGTCGTGTTAGGCTTGCACGCGGATCGTAGTTTAGGATATCAGGTTGAGGAGCGATCGACGTATAGAACATGCTATAGAAAGCTTCGATCTCGGATAAGATCCCAGGCTTGGTATTAACGCTAGCCACGGAATCAGTCCTAACCTTTGTCAGATGACTTCCTCCAAGCTTCTCCACAAAAACCTTCGACCCTCTATTCTGCTCAATCGCTTTGGAAACCCGTTGCGTATTTTAGCTGCGAGGGTCTTGGCGTATTATTTTGCGGATTCGCTTTGAAAGATGCTTGACATCGGCAGATGTAGCGCGTTCGTGTGCTCTGCGTTCCCTCATAAGACCAAGCGTCTCATCCGAGAGTTTAGCTTTCCTGCTCGTATACATACTCCTACAATATCCTTCACCCACGTACCGCATGCAACCGATCACGAAACTCATGGTCTCGTCAATTGCCATTGTAGTTTCCGAAATATCTAGTGCATCGAACCGGTTCTTTAATTCCAGTTGGAATTTTTCGGAACCGACCGTGGTTCATCGAAAGTTAAATCGGAGTATTGACTGTATCCTATACTCAGAGAGCCTGTAAACAATTGGTGATCACTTCCGGTTTTAAACGTATTGATCACGGAGGCATCCCTAAATACATGCTTTCGGTCTGGAGTCACAAAGTCAATCTCGTTCCCTGTCACATTATCGGGGCTCTGCCATGTCCACTTCTATGGGGCTTCTTCTTAAAATTTCATTAAGAAGAGGCTCTCTTTCTCGAGGAATTGTAACAGCATTTGCACCTTGCGATTTCGACTTTCGATTCCATGAAGTCCCGTATTCGATTTGACACCATTGAGTCCCATTTCTTATTTCCATTTTGGCATTAAAGTCCCTCATAACAATATTGAAGTGGGCCTTTTTGTCATCCTTATAAGTTGCCTCCACATCGTCATCGGGTTGTGTTGAGGTTGATGCGTATACTTTTATCACTTTAAGGCTAAGATACCTCTTAGGGAGTTTAAGTATGAGATACAACACCCTACACGACACACTAGAGTTCACCGATGCGTGAGATTTATTCACGAAGAATCCCACGCCGCCTTGTGATGGAGTGTTGCCTTTCTTGAAGTAGAATAGGTGGCACGATGGCGGAGCTCTTCGGACTTCACATAACCCCAGAACATGCAATCGGATTTTCCCAGTTCCACCTCCAGCTCAACCAAGTGCCTATCTAGTCTAAACATGAATTTCATATTTCGAAATTACGATTCGATTCGACTCGAAATTACGGACGAAATTCATATTTGGTGGAGTACCCCAAAATGAAGCGAGATATCCCCGGAAGGAAATCCACCCTTTGCCTATCTCCTAGGGTGAGTTATTCACTTTTAGTTCCTAGAAGTCGGTACTCGGTACCACTAGCTTGTAATAAAATTTGCTGTAACCAAATATCGCGTAAAAGAAATCTCTTTACTTCCAAGATTATATTGAAGATTCAGGAGCGAACGTATCGACTGTCATTTTAAAGAAATTGAAATCTGGAAAATGCGGAAAACTAATACGAGATATTCGCAAACAGATGTGCCAGTCTAAACCGTAACGCGAGTTAAATTACGAAATGCTCTCACTCTTGTGCATGAAGTTCTAAATATATAATTCGCTCCTGAAGCCCGTTTATCTGAGACAGATTTAACCTTCATACGTTTCACTCTTGGAAAAACATCCGGGTTGAAATTATAAGGTTTATTAATGTTGATCTCGGCAAGTGACATCTATGTTGTGTTGTTACACTCTGTTGTAGACAATTCTATCGACTACGACGTCTACGCAATAACCACATCACTGTTTTTCCTGTCTTAAGTGTTTACTTTTTTTATAGTATAGATGGCAATGCAAACGGAGCCAATTGACGACTACCAAAGCTTATACATGTCCGCATCATTTTCATGCAGATGTGGTAACCTCCTTTCCTTCTCCCCTCCAAGGGGCCACGGGAGGATTCATTTCAGCTGCTTAACATTGCCGCAAGCACTGTCACGACTACGTATAATTCCTATCTCAAGAGCCGACAACGCGCTCGCAAAATCTGGGGTCCTGTGGGTGTCTATGTGCGGCAGTAAATAGCTATTATCAGTTTAGCGGTAATTAACAGCTTGCTCGTTCGCCAGTTATCCTATTAAAAAGGACAATGTCCATGGCAAAACGAAGATGTGACAGGTTCGCCGTAGATGTGTATCGTGTATGCCTCATTTTACCCAGATTAGTAAGAGTTAGTGCCATGTTGCATTGAGGCGGAATTGGGCTGGCACGACCGGGGAGGTACCTCTCGCTCACATTATGCCGCTGTAAAGTCTCATCTTCGTTGGCGCGTTTCGTGTTCTTATGGGCAGCCGGTGGCCCATTAAGGAGAAAAGGAGAGCGACGCATCGGAATTGTAATTATGAGGACATTCATGGGCGTTGGCCATGAAATCCGTATAGTTTTAAAATTATACTTTCATCGCTAACGCCCCTAAACAAAGATACTTAAGAAAATATATTTTATTGTGCACACAAGTTAACACAAGTAGTTACATAATAATATCTAGGTACAAAGAAATGATAAAATAAAATTATAAACTGGTGTACACACGGGCGATCTTATCGCTATAGTAGCGATTTCTACCAGACAACCCAAATTAAAGGAAATATGCGCTTATATTATAGAGTAGCATCGTAACAGAAAGAAAGAGAACTAATATATTACATATAAACACAAAACATAAATGGCAAATTCTACTCGCAGGTACTATTGTAATAAATCTATGCAATTATAATAAATATCCATATAATAAATATAAATAAATAATAATAACACATATTACATAAAGAAATAAATTAATAGATATATACAAACATTTGCACATCATCATCAATATATAAAAGTGTAAACAGATGAAGGATGCAGAAATTTTAAATTTGCAATTTAAACTAAGTACAAGTAACTATTTATGGCGTTATTAATGCCTAATTCCTTAAGTAATCTCTTAAAATAATC
The DNA here is from genome assembly GCA_017140195.1 of Eumaeus atala. NCBI lineage: Eukaryota > Metazoa > Arthropoda > Insecta > Lepidoptera > Lycaenidae > Eumaeus > Eumaeus atala. The sequence goes on along the minus strand of JAFELO010000012.1, from coordinate 528,762 downwards.
AAGGCTTTTGGCATTCCTAATATTGACTGGTAGGGCATTCCACAACGTTATAGATTTTATTGTAAAAGAACAATTATAAAAGGAAGTATGGTGGACTCGCATGTGAAGGGCAATTTTGTCATTAGAACGCAATTCCTTTTCAGAATTGCGTATAAAACATTTTACTTAAGGTTTTGTGGTGTTTGTGACTATGAAGCACGGTATATAGCAGCGACAGTATCCGAGCATTCCGGCGGAAACGAATCGAGAGCCACTTAAACCTAGAACGATTATCGGAAATGTGATCATATTTTTGCGAAGAATATATAAATCTTATCACTAAGTTCTGGAGTATCTCAAGTTTATTAAGTTGTTGTTCAGTGAGATCAGGGTAACACGCGTCAGCGTGATCGAGGTGGGAAAGAAAAAGACATTAAGCGAGCAACATTTCGGTAGGAATCGGCAACATATACTGTAACCGACGTAAAGAATGCCAGGTGGAGAAAATTTTCCGACTTACCTCCATGATTTCATTAGTCCAAGACGTATTATGGTCCATGTAAACGCCAAGATTTTCGATATAATCGCTGTAGGGTAAATTTACATCGTTGATGAACCGGAGGCAAGGAAGCCCAGTCTATTGTCGAAACAAGGGACCGACTGCCCAATACTATAACTTGCAACTTGATTGGATTCAATTTCAAACAATATTACCTACTCCACTCATACACCGCTGCCAGGTCTTTGTTAATTACAGTAACAGCCTCGGGTAACCGTTCGGGTTCAGACTGAGTATATATATATATATATATATATATATATATATATATATCTGCAAATCATCTGCATACATGTTGTAGTGAGAAGAAATATTTTTTGTGATTGAGTTGATAAAATTAACAAAAAGGAGCGGAGATAAAACACCAACTTGTGGCGCACCGGCGGGCAAGTTAGACCACGAAGAGAGGTACATTGAAATTTTCACTCTTTGTGTACTCTCTAGATAACTACGAAACCAGCCAATCACTGATGGCGATATATAAAGCGAATACTATTGAATGCTAAGAAGAGTGTAATGATCTACAGTTTCAAATGCAGTACTGAAATCCAACAGAGAGATAACAGTAATCTTCTTGTTCTCAATGCCATGTCTTATGTCATCAGTCTTAAGTCATCACCTTAACAAGTGCAGTAGTCGTGCTATGTCCTATTCGGAAACCTGATTGTAGTGGATTGGTAAGTTTATTTTTCGTTAAATAGATATCAAGGTGAGCGTGTGTTATGCGTTGAAATAATTTGGAAAGGAAAGGACGGATAGAGATAGGCGGATAATCAGTAATAGTTGCAGGATTAGTTTTCTAGGCAAAGGAATGACGTAGGCACTTTTTCAGACACTAGGAAATGTGCTACAATCAATTGAATAATTAAAGATGTGAACAAGAATAGGAAGAATAAGCTCGAGAATAGGAATCATCATCTTAGGACTAATGTTGTCACAACCAACTGCTTCTGACGATATGGATAGCATATTCTTCCAAACATCGCATACAGTGATTTGGCCAAAGGAAAACGAGTTGGTAACTGTGTGATGCTGTTTATTGCGTGAGTCTTAATATTAGCGTCGAAATCTAAAGGTAATGAAGCAAAATGTCTATTCAGGTCGTCTATGGAAATGCTAGGAATACAATTATTTATTTCTTTACCAACCCCGAGTGACTTTAGAAATTTCCATATCTTTGCTGGCTGGGCGTTTTTGCGCATCTCTATACATTGTATTACACCGATTGCGTATTTGTTCGTATCTCTCACGTTGCCCATCTGAGTTCGTCTTCCTACATTTAGCCTTTGACTAGTGCTTTTTATTTATTAGCAGCTTTAATTCATCGGGCAACCAAGGAGTAAGCAGATGTTTCATTTTCACTGGCTTTTTTGGAGCATGTTTGTCGTATAATCCCACAGTTAAATTATTAAATAACTCAGTCTTTGTATCTATATAATTTTCTGTATAAATCATGGACCAGTCCAGATCACGTGCGTCGGCTGCAAATTCTTCAGAGTTCATTTTACTTAAATTTCGCTGCATTAAGACCTTAGGTTTTCTCTTAAGGGGGCGTAAATTATAAGATAAGTATTATTATCAGATCATTATGCGAAAATCCGTCGGCAGGAAGTTGTCCAAATTTAGAGACAAATTCCGGAGCAGATATCATGATAAGGTCAATATAACTTCAACACTAAAAATTAAAATGTTAAAAGTTGGTGTAAAAATCATCTTTACTATTTCAGTGCCACAATTAATGGGTAGTATAATATTTTAATATCGACGCGTTTAATTTTATACCGTCATAAATAAGAATCTTAATTGAGACACATGTCAGCAACTAATTAATTTACAACATAGCATTTGATGGTGGTCCAAACAGTTATGCATCACATGTCGATTTGTTGCGTAATTGTGATCAGTTTGGCTAAACCACGGAACACTGAAATAAACAGGAATATGTATATGTTACATATATAGAGACAAATAGTTTCAAAAATGACTGCCAATCTCTATAGAGACTAGTAAGCGCGGCAGTATCTATCTATACTTAGTCTGGCCCTAAATAATGTTACACTTGGATTTGTAATGTGTCATTTCTTTACGATCGTTCATTGTATTTTCTAATTTTGACGACAATACATTGTACAATATTTTGCGATATTAAAATGGAGTTCACAAAGCGGGTATGGAGCCAAGTGCAATTTTAAAATCTCTCCATACACATGGTATAAGTCAAGTGTTTGTGTACCGGGCTATTAATAGGCACAATAAGGATTCCTCTGTTTGTGACAGAGAAAGATCTGGCCGGCCACGTTACTACGTTTATACGAAAAAGGTGATCAAAGCAGTAAGGGAAAGTGTTCGAAGAAATCCTGTCCGAAGGCAAAATATTTTATCTCGAGAAATGAAGATAGAATGTCGCGTATTTTAAGAGAAGACTTAGGACTTGCAGCCTAGAAGAGACGCACTGGTAATTTATTGACTAATAAATTAAAGATGAGTAGGGTAATAAAATCGAAGCAACTACTGAAGCGGGACCCAAAGGGAGGTCACAGGAAAATTTTGTTTACGGATGAGATTTTTTTTTACAAGTAAGCAACATTTGAATAAGTAAAAAGACCGTATTTATGCGCAGAGCTCTAAGGAAGCTTCCTAATTAGTCGACAGAGTGCAACATGGGCATTGTCCAGCTTCAACTATGATTTGTTGGGGTGTCAGCTATAAAGGAGTGCCTCAGCCATATTTTTGTAAAAAAAGGTATCGAAATATGGGCACAAGTGTAACAAGATACCATTAATGAGGAGGTTGGTAAGCCCCTTAGTAACACCATGTTCAATAACCAAGTATGGTCCTTCCAGCAAGGCTCGGATCCACCCAACCTTGTTTTAAACGATCGTTCCGGGCTTGATCAGAGCTGAAGACTGCCCGTCATCTAGTCCCGACCTTCATCCGCTGAATTGTGCTTTATGGTAAGTTTTAGAGAGCACAGCATGCTCCAAAGGCCATGATAATTGGGAGTACCTAAAACAATCCATACGATTGGCAGAGAAGAATTTTTGCATGGAAAGATTGCGTGCTTCTATTGATAACTGGCCTCAAAGTTTAAAGGACTGTACAGCATCCCATGGAGACCACTTCGTATAAGCTTTTAAATTTTTAATTGTTTCATATTTGTGTATTAAACTAACACAATGTAAAAGTAATAATTCTTATTTGCCATAAAAAAAAATTTGATTACAATATTTATGTCAAGATGGTATATAAAACTCTTCCGTTATGGAGTGATCAATCGCTGACTGACACACCACGCACAGCCGAAACTACTATTCACAGGAAATAAAAGAATCTGCTAGTTTGTGTTTAAACTTATACTAACAAATCGGCACTGAGACCTATGTAAAATTGCCATGCTGCACTGAACGTGACCGGGTATCTCCCGTTGCCAGGATACAACTACCATATCCATTTTGTTCCAACCAATTTTGGTTCGAAGCTTTTATTTCTACTATACCACAACACATATATATGTATTATAATTCTATAATACATATATATGTGTTGTGGTTGTTGTTGTTATGATCCCTTTTCAATTATGATCTGATTTACAATTTTCCTCTTAGTGTTCTAAAAGTTAGAGGGGGTTTATTACACTTCTGCTGCTCCCCATAATGGACCATCGGAAACACAACCCATTGAAAACTCGACAGTAGCTGTCACTTTGCGCCGGAATCATGTGAGCAAGATGCATCTCCAATTCGGCATGCGACCGACTCTTACAAAAATAGTGGATTAAGAGTATCAAAACATCTGCTATTTCAATATTGATGTATGTAACGTCACACTGCCCACGAGCGTAACATTGACTTTATTTCATAAAATCTGGCTCACGAGCTAAGATTTCAAAAATAACCGGCTGCTTTTCACTTTAGTCATTAAAGGTTACGGTTGAAAATGAGAGTATCAATCGACGGAAATAGTAAGACCTTGATAATACTGTCGTGTTCTCTCGTACAACAGATTTTGCAGTAAACGTTAAAGTGAGTGTGGCATAATTTTGAGAAGCCGTTACTCATCAAAATTAGATTTAATTTCAATCTTTTACACCTCTGTCTAGATATGACCTTAGTAAATCAGACATAGCGGCTAGGTTAAATAGAAACGGATGTTATTAAAACACACACTTGTTACATAATACACAATTATATATTATATAATATTAAAAAGAGAAAACATTTGATTATTTGTTTATTTGCATTGTATAGGCTCCGAAACTTTTGGATGGATTAAAAAAAATTGGCTATATAACATTTCAAAAACGTTTTGATTATTATAAAAACATTATAGAAATGTTACGAAAATGAGAAAAAAATATCAAAGTAAATCCTTGCAAGGAATGCAGACATTATTGACAAGTAGCTATCCCTACAGACATTTTTCTGTCATAAATTTAATTTGTTGTCATTGCAACCTGCAACATATAATATTCATCATTTTTGTAATTATTTTAGTTTTTTTATATCGTGAAATATCCGTACGAAGCTGGGACGGAATGCTGATACATTTTTTAATATTATTTTACACAAGTACCACCTACTTACTTTGAAAAAATTGTTTAGAATATATAATATAAACTAAATTGCCAGAGACAATAAAATAAGATAAATTCGTATTAGTAAACCTTAACAGAATGTTAACGTAGTAGTTTATGGTCGCAACGAAGTCATAAGGCAGAGAACTAAAGTATCCGATATCACGCGACGAATAAGCTGGCTGAAGTGGCAATGGGTTGGTCACACACACAGAAGAGTTGATGGCAGATGAGCCAGTCCGGTTCCATAGTCCGTTTAGGAAAACAAAGTGTTGGTCGACCGTTCACCAGGTGGGAAGGCGATCTCCATGCAGTATCCGGTCCGGGGTGGATGCGGGGTGGATGGGTCATCTTGGTCTTCATTGAAAGAGGTTATGTCCAGCAGTGGGCCGATATGGGCTGATAGTGATGATGATGATGATGAGGAAATGTTAACGTTAAAGTCCAGTTTTCTGACCAGTATGTATTGGAGGGATTTTAACGACGTATGTCGTCAACAAGCTTGAGATGCCGACTGCACTATAAAACACCCTTATTACAATTTCAATTTTACAAACAATATTACTACTTTAAGTAGCCAGTAAACTGGTCGGCTAGTTGAATTCATAACTGGGGAAGCACCTGGTATTTTAAGGTACCTACTTAACATCTACGAGAAACACTGGTTACTTTTTCACTCAGCATTTAGACTGTAATAATATGATCAGCGTCAGATCATAATTAAATAATAGCGGCATACCTGCACACAGCAGATATACCACTGGGCAGTCACTTAACATAAAAATAATAATGCTTAATTATTTTGTTCTACGAAACATGCGTTATTCTACTGAATATTTAGTTCACAGTGAACTAAAGTATTCTCATTATAATAAACGTTAATGTAAAACACCACGCAAACTCCACAAGTATTACAAGGTCTGTTAATCAGGCCAGTGAAATATCTCAGTGATTTATTTTCATGACTCATTGTAGGTCGTGGAATACTTGAAAATCAGTTTATTTGATTGTAACGCATTATCCAGAAAGAATCCATTTTCCAGCAATACATTAGTGCCATATGTACTTTATGGGATTCCGGAATGCTAACAAAATGCTGACGTAGGCCCGGTTTAGGAGTAGTTACAATTACGTATAATATTTATATAATCTGTATCATGAATTGAAATATAATAATAATATTTCCGATTATCAAATATTTATATTAATACGATCGTGTCAGTTGAAGATCCATAAAGTATTCAACGCATAGTAGTAAAACTAGGTTTTCTTGATCTGTAAGCTAAATTCAGCCTCATTATTTATTTTTATAATATCTAGTTAAAGGTCGATATGTCGAACTTATGTATTGCAAAAACTTATTTATCAACTGTCCAAAACAAGGCAATTTTGGGAAAACCATAAGTTGTGTTCTGTACTGTAAACCGTTATAAATTTTCTTCTCAAGTGAATCTTTTACGTGTAAGTTTTTTTGCTTCATTCTGCTACATCGGTTACTGCGACGTAGCAGTGCTACGTTGACGTGGTAGTTTAATATTTGAACGTAGCAATGCTACTCCAGTGTAGCGTTGCTACGTCGAAAACAGATTAATGAATTAATTATCGTTGGCGATGCTGGGGTAGATGCTGTATGTAGCATAATTGCCTCGTAGTCTAATGGTAAGCATGTTGAACCTCAGATGTGAAATCCCAGGTTCGAATCCCGGCTCGGACCATATAAAAGGTGGTACTAGGACTTAGGAAGTTGGCGGTGTTATACCCCCGTGCCTCGGAGAGCACGTTAAGCCGTCTTCCTGCCGTCGTCCTGCGCCCGATTCCCCTCCGGTCGTATCGGATTGCCGTTGTTGTGAGGGAACAGGGAGTGCACTTGTGTCTGCGCAAACATTTGTGAACTATGTTCATATATAGTAACTGCGCAAATATGTCCCGCGCAGATGGCTCTTCTTAGTAGAGATGGCCGCTGTAGCCGAAATTCGGCTAGGATGATATTATTATTATATGTAGCATCTAACATCGCTCGCTCCAACTGGCCTCATAGTGGCTACGTTGAAATTCTAAACTGCCGTGTCAACGTAGCATTGCTACGTATATGGTGATGGACGTGAAGCTTCTGTTGCGATTTCCAAAGATGAAATTCTGCTGCTGGTATTCAATCAAATAGTTCATCGAAACACTTCTCATAGAACAGTCTTTCTATTGTACAAGGTATCAGTTGGTGCCCTCCAGATTATTAATGTGTTTATTGTGCAGGTAACGGGTGTATGGTTGGAGCTGTCATCTTGACGTGACTCCACTTTAATATATATTTCCGACAATCCTCTAGAAATGAAAAAAGCCAAGGAGATCAGGAGTTTTGTTTAGATCTGTGGGCTAATATGTTGGTTCGGCCGTGGTGGTTGTAGTATGGCCATTTTCATCTAATATTTTCCTGAGTTCGCGACCACGTATCTTTGTCTGTCTGGAACCCCAACACGTCTTTATAGCATTCCAGTCACCTCTGGTAATGTACCTATTTCCTATTATGTTGAAGACATCATTGTACATTCCTTCGTTTATTCTATGTTGTCTATGCTGGACAGTATATGGCTGCTGCAGCTAATGTACCATGCCAGTAGTCTAGTACTATTGCAGCTGCTTGTAGGTATTGTAATTGAAGGGCAGGTAATGAGTGTTGCTTTAGGTTCGTCTTTGCAATTATTGCAGCTCCCCCATGTGCTGTTTCACCTAGATGATTGGTGCAATAGATATATCCCTTTAGTTTACCACTCCCCACTCTTTCATTTGTCAGATGTGTCTCCGAGATCAGTAGAATGTTTATTTTATTCAGATTAAGGAATATCTGAACTTCGTGTGTTAGGCGCCAAGCCATTTATGTCCCATGTAGCAATACGGAGGAATTTCATTTTTGCTGCTGCGAATTGAGTGTCGTAAGCAATCCCATTAGGTTACCAATTTGTTGAATGAGAATATCTATTTTCCCTGATTGATTGTAATTTGTTCAAGCTTTGTTGGCTGAGATTGTACAACAATTTCTCTCTTTTCCCTGATTGCTTGATTATAGTATATCTATTTTCCCTGATTGCTTGATTGTAATTTGTTCAAGCTTTGTTGGTTGAGATTGTACAAAAACTCTATTTCTCTATTTACGCGTCTTCTAGTAATGTTAGCATAAGAATTGGACTGTTGTTCTTTGGTATTGATATCATTTCTAATGTTGTTAGAGTTTTGCCTGTTTTTCTTCTAGGTACGTAGGGAGGGAAACTCTTCTGGTGTCAGTGCAGGGGCTGTATATGTACGTTTCTCCATATTGTATATAATATGGGTTAACTTTTGGGCTCGAATCTCCTTGTAGACTTGACATCCTTTGTATTTTGCTGTTTGGTCTCCAAAGTACAGAGTACAGGTAGCTGGCGTATTCCTGTCTTTCTTTAGGCAATCTATGGTTTTATGGTTTCCTTAATATAATTGTCCTTAATATATTTTTATTTGGATTGTGTCTTGCCAAACAATTTGTTATAAAAAATTATACTTAAATATAATTAGTTGGCAATTCTAATTGTACTGACGTAAATGTAACTTTGTTCATTGTTTATTACAAGTTTTAGAGTATGCGCTTACTCTTAAGAACTTCTTTTCTCTCTTTATCTTTTTTAATATTATTGGTGTCTGCCGTTCTAAAGAATATTAATGAAATTATTTTATCGTATCGTGTCGAATGTCTACAAAGTACCTACTGCATAATTGTAGCCGCAGCTTCTTCGCGTGGAATAAAGACAGAACCACAAGGAAAGTTCCTTTCTTGTGCGTTAATCTAATATAAAAGCTACAAGATTAACAAGTTTCATCTGCTCAATAGTTCTTGCAATATTGAGTAACAAACATCGATCCATCCATGCACAATTTCGCACTTATAACATTAGTTAGGTGCACTGAAGTCTGCCCTTTGTTTAGTATTTAACTGCTAAAATACAGATAAGTCGGATTACCTAATTTAATATGATCATAGACATCACATATGAAGAAAATATCTATGAATTTTTACTCTTTGAAAAGGTTTAATTTTTCCAGTATTTTAATACTTGAACATAGCACGTCGTGGTTCATAGTATTAAGCAACGGTTTCAATATTTCCGAACCCCCAGAATTGAAAGAAAGAAGGAAGAAAGAAAAGACGTTTATTTGACAACAAGAGGTTTGTGGTCAAATAAACGTCTTTTCACGTACGCGAACATTTCACATACAAAAAGAATAAAAATATAAAATGTGCTATTAATGGTGGTGGCAGATTGTACCACGCTTTTGCAGCTACGTAGCGAAAGTTACCTCTAAAGGCAGCGGTTTTATGTGGGTGCGCTGCGAGCTGCTACGAATACTCCATCCGCGCGGTGAGCCGACTTAATTTGTCCTACAAATATATTGGTTATTTGTACTTCATAACTCCAAACAGTAGACACGCAAGGTGATATTTGCGAAGTGATTTCATTTTAAGAATAGATACCAATTAAAAAAAATTGCTGTTGCCTGAATCCGGATTAGTAATTTTAAAAATCCCTCTTTGATGCTACTCCGGAATCGAACCCCAACTTCATGATGCGGTGTTGGTAGAGCAGAATATTTAGTATATTTTTTCATGCCATTTCAGGGGGAAAGACTAGTACTGCACCCACCTAGCGGCCCACCAGAGATTCACAAACTGCACAAAGCGCGATAGCATAGCTCTTATTTGTGTTGGTATCTTGTGAGCGATAGATAACCCCGGAACGGCAGATTGAATCCAGGCCTTAGAATGACAGTTCAATTTGAAGTGATGTGTCCTGTATTTTTTTATATCAATGATTGAGAATGTTGTATAGAGTGAAGAAGCTAAATGTTACTATGAGTGAGTAAACGTCAGTTCTCGTGTTTTCTCTCCCGGCGCTGGCTCATGAGTGTGTCCATAATAAGCTCAGCAGTCATCAATGAGGCCGTACTTGTTTGGTTTGTTTACGTTTGCCAAAACATCGCCCGTTCCACGTCACGCGCCGAAATAACTACTATTCATGGATTTTTAAAAGAAATTGTGCTGTCAAAGTCAAGGTCATACCTTTGGAATCGGCGTTTATATCATAGAGATAATATATATAGAGCAGGAAAGTGTCCGTGTTGGTTAATAGAGACGTAAAAGAAATACACAATTATCTTTGTCTATCTAAAATCTCGCATTCGCATTGCGCAGAGAAATATTCATATATTAGAGAAACAGATAGTAAGCCACCATTGCTTTCTCTTTAAACTTTGACGGTCGTGTCTGATGCTGGCTTCCCATATATCTCTATCTATGGTTATTCTCTTTTGTATTTTTCTTTACAAATTAATAAATGTCACTTCCTCTCCAAGCTCTAAGCGCGCGCGCGCGTGTGCGTGCGTGCGTGCGTGCGTGCGTGTGTGCGTGTGTGCGTATGCGTGTACAATGTACGTAGTGAGTGATATATGTACGTAGTTATATCCACGAAGACGCGCTCTACTAATTTTTTTAACCGTTAACATGCATTTACTGGAGATTGTTAGGAAGAGTTGTGGGGAACGTCTTCGTGAATGGCACTATCCTATACCATACACGTAAAAAGCTATTCCCGTTAATAAGTTGCTATATATTGCCTTTTGTACATGTAAACAAATATACAATAAAAATCAGAAAAGTTAAAAAAAATGCCTAACACACACAAATAAGCACTTACTTCCTAAATAACTTTTACTTACTTCATAAATAACTTTTATATATTGATGAACGGGTGTTTTAAAGTAAATATTCACTACATACTACACACACCACTTAATAGATGGCGCTACTTGTGGTGGTGGTAACACTTCGTTTTGTTTTATAAAGTGAAGGGGGACAAAGAACAGTCGAAGCCCTTTTAAGACTACCGACGCCCACGAACATCAGCACAATTACTATGGCGATGCATTGCACCGGCTACTTACAAACCGCACGAAACGCGACACCGAAGATGTCACTTTACGCCTGTATCATACGAGCGAGAGGTACCCCCGGAAGTGCTGCAATGCAGCATGGCATTTCTCTTACTATATGTAAAGGGTAATCTTTTCCCCATCTCAAAAAAGAAAGTAAGCCATATTCACTTTAATTAAGTCAATTAGGGCTTACTTTATTTTTTTTTCACTTTTTTACTTCAAAAAACGTATACTGTTATTTTATACATCGCTCATACGTTAATACAAAACATTGAATATAGAATTATATATTTAGAAAATTATAATATTTGAACGGAAATGATATCAACATTATTTTTAGTCCCTTTGTAAGTACGCAACGGCTGCAGATTAATGGATTACGATAGAATAACCATGACTCCATTCAGAATTACGTCTTTGTTTCACGATATATCATACATTAAAATAGCCACGTAGGAACTAAAGAATATTAATAACTATCTACGATGCAATAATATTATTTTTCTCGTGTACCTATAAAACAATTTTAGGGCAAAGATCACTTTAAAATTTTCAAATAACACTTATGGACTTGAGGATATATTTTAAATCTTTCATAAAAGATTATTTTAATCTACATGGATGAAATGTTTGTCCAAATACAAAAATCAACCAAACATATTTTGTTGATCTTTAGATTTAGAATTGCCCTTGCAACACAGCGGCATGTAATAATGCGTCGGCAGTCGTAAAAAGGCTCACATTATTTTTGAATATACTATAAGTGCCCATTACAAAGTACTATAATAAATACAGAACATTGTTTTGACTGCATTGTTTATATCGAATACAATACATTGTATATAGCAACTATCTATCAACTTACCGGATGTAGGAACAGTCTAATTTGTGTGTTTATCTTGCCAGTGATGCACGTCGATAGCGTGGGCAGGCAATATACAAGGTGATCATGATAATACCCCAGCTTACGGCGATCTCCACTCCCCCCCTCGGTGCTACATAACGCAGATGTCGAACGGTGAAATGTCGATGGTGTGGAGGTCAAGAGATATTAGCCGTCGAAACTGTAATACTATATCGTCCGACCTTGCTATGAATAGAGCCCGCCCACGTGAGCGGGGGAAATGATGCGCACGATGTGCGACCGGGATTCTTGTACGAATTGCGTTAGGGAACCTTCACTAGCCTGTACAATTGCAATATTTTATTGATACATGTTGTAAGAGGCAGTGGCATGCTGCATTGCAGACAAACTTTGCGAGCACGACGGAAAAGGCACCTCTCGGTCGCATGACAGCTACAAAAAACGTTTCGTATTGTTTGTGAGTGAGGTGGCTCATTGAAGTGGAAGAGGAAAGGAGCGCGACGCAATGGTAATAATGCGGATATCTATGGGTGTCGACAGTCGTCAAGAGGTTTTTAAAAAAGCGTAATAAATAAATAATATAATTAAAGCGTTCCACATACACCTCTCACATAACTCAATTACAAGTTATGTGCAAGTCAGGACCTACCACCGATCAGATCTTTTGAAAATCGGCAAAATATCCGGCGGTAGGTTCTTCCCATCTGTAGGTGAAAAATCAGCCAAGACCAAGTTGGTCTCGCCTACAAAGGGCTGCGTAGCAGCAAACCGTTTTAAAGTTGCATATATTTTAAGCTACTATATCCATTTAGTTCAAACCAACCAAGCAAGCCCATGAACATTCAAATAATTACTCTGCGGATGCTTTGCCCTCCTTACACCCCCCCCCCACAAATGGGCCACCGTCCACTCTCAAATCGCACGAAACGCGACACTGATGATGTCACTTTACGGCGGTATTAAGTGAACGAGAAATATCTCAACGGGCGTGCCGGCCCAATTCCGTTGCATAGGAGTTGCATATTTACACAGTACCCATAATCCTGGCAAAGTGTCTGCGACATATAGACATGTGACGTGGACGTACATGACGAAACTACAATAGTTGCGTTTCAGTCATTTGGCTGTAGAAACTTAATAAGCTAAAGCTGTTACCAAAAACTGACGGCAACGTTTCACTACATGAATATCGTCAATTTGTTAATATCCTATTTTTGTATATAATAATAATATTGTTATATATAAATTTATTGTTGTCTGGTCGTGTTACAAAAATGCTAATGATGTTTAGATAAAAATAATTGTCATCACAGTTTCATGTCCAATGCCATTGGACAAGGTCGAACAAAAAATAAACTGGCGTAGGAATTCACACGGTCCATACATTCTCACGACATTTGATAAAAGTTAATAAGTTAGAGAATGAAGTAAAAGACGAGTGGCTAATTGTATAATGTCTCAAACCAACGCTACGCCTAATCTTTGATTATCAACTGGAAACTAAACCCTCATGATTGATTATTAGCTTCATCACCAACTTAGTCATCGGGTGAGTTTCAATGAAATACTTCTGCGGATTGTATCGCAGTTTACTTATTTATTTAACATGTCAAACATTTACGACGCAATACAGACACAGGTGGACTAGTTAAAAATGTTTTATTGTAGTGAGTAACCTTCGCACAAATTGATGTCTTAACATCATAGGATAGGATACAGATGTCAAGAAATTGATAGCCTTCATGTTTAAAGAGATTTTTGCCTTAGATAGAGGCCTGAAGGAGTGGAATAGCCGGCAGATAGCCATTATGTTCATTGAGACCATGTTCTGCAGTTCACAATAAATGGACCATTTGTACTATTTCGTGAGCTAATCCCTGGCATCTGTGACCTGTGATGAGTAATCGTTCTAATCACGGCCATGGTCGTGAGAAAGAGATCGATGTCACCCTGATGGCTGACACTAATCGTCGACGGCTCGTCTGGCGATGCTGCCATATTATAATTGCTAGCAGAGCGCGTGCCGTTTCGCCAAATTTCGCCGTATTTAAGCAATTGCTTTTAGGTACTTACAAAAATAATTATATAGATTTTTTTATAAATAGCCATTTCATTTATTCATTCTAATTTTAACCGTAACGACGCCCGATCGGGAATACCTTTTGCCCATATTAAACTACCGACAGGTAACAGTTACGCTGTCGCGTTTCATGCGGTTTGTGAGTTTCATTGAGGGGGGGATAATGGAAGGAGGTCAACTCGTCAGCTTAAGAATTATACGGGTCTCTGTGGGCGTCGCTAGTCATGGAATGGCTCCTACTTCACGCACTTCAGCGAACTTAGCTCAAAATCAATATAATCCTTTCTTTTTTATATAGTACAAGGGGAAAACGAGTAGTGGGAGTCATTCGATGAATACATGCATAGAGATCCGTATAATTGTTAACCTGACGAGTCGACTCAACTTGAAGTGCAGCCTTCCAAATTCCTACAAGTGGGCACAGGCCCACCACCAATTTTGGGGGTGAGCCTGTCGAATGGTCGAAAATGGGTCGACAATATTTGTGTGATAGCAAATGCTTCCTGAAGTAACGACTATCTTGACGTTAATTAAAGAAAATCTATCGTCAGCAGTACATTTAAAACAATATAAGATACGTATGTTGTATAAGCTTTAGCCATTAAACTAAACTCACTGCTATATATGCTATTTATACAACTCAACAAATCTATCAATAGGATGAAAAAAGACCCTCGAGGAAATCCCGAGACATCCGCTCCCGAGTTGACAGTTGGAGACTTTTGAAGAGAAGCCGGAAGCGCGTCAGTGTACCGGACAGCTGTAGATGGCGCCACAATAGCCAAGTTTCACGATTCCCTCGCTAGGACATAAGTTCACCCGCTTCCGGATTGGATTTTTACGCATACAAATGGCAATATTACACATTGTTACACAAAACTTTCATAGTAATGCTCTCCGCTTTCGAGTTTCACTCACGGTATTGCAAGTATTCCGCTTTGAACAACTTGTCTGATAAACAGAAAACTTCTTTGAAGGGGAACTGCGCATATTAACGTGCAAGGAAAACATTTGTAATTGTATTAAATAACAAGCTTTTGAATTCTCTCGATATACATTGAACGCTCTTTAGAAAAAAATATCTTAGACAGAAGTTTACTTTGGAATGAGCCTTTGAATGAAGCAATGAGTAAATGTTTAAAATTTTAAAATCTTCTCAAGATGTTGGTAGGTATATTTCTTTTATCGTAGATCGTAGTGTAAAATTCATGTTAAATAATTAGAAATCATACAAAACCAAGCCCTGAGATTAATGGGTGGTTATATAAAAAGTTCACCTACATGAATAATATTTTACATGAATAAATATATTTAAGTAGAATTTTTTTGGCTTCTAAATATGTTCTCAAAATTATGTCACGGTCCAACAATTTGACTGTGAATTTGATTTCAAATCTGAATGCTCTTTGTAGGAATACATATTGGAGAAGGAAAAAAGTACCTATGTTAGTAAAAGTGTTCAATGATATAAATCAAATTGGAACTTCTATTGTTCTTAATAACTAACTAGTGTCCATAGAATGATTAGTCTTGTTAATTAAAATAGATCTACAGCGTGTTAAAAATTGTAAAAACAACTATAATCCGAATCTATTATTACAATATTTTTAGCTGAATTCAATTTAATGTATTATGATTGGCAACAAATTTTTACAGATGGTTCTAAAGGTAGACATAGTCTGGGAGTAGGAGTATTTCATCAATAAATTAAATTAATTTTAAATTAAAGTTAATTGTATATGTGGCTCGATGCGCCACTGGACGCAGAGGTGCATCGATATCATATGACATTCTAAAAAAGATTATTTTGATGAAAATTAATTTTATAGAATTTAAGCTGCAATGTGTTCTGGCCCATATAGGAATTCGGGGGAATGAAGAAGCCGATCATACAGCTCAATTAGCCGCAATTGATGGGACAACTATCAGTTACCTGATTATTGGGAGTTTATACCTAGATGTAAATTAAGATGCTATAACGCTTGAGATGACCACTCTGTTAATATCCCACAACAGATAGATAGATCTATTCACAATTACCCAAATTGTGTTCCATGGTTTGAAAAATGTAAATTAAGTAGAACATATGTAAAACTATTTTTCAGGCTTCGTTCGTTCCGGACACTTTCCATCAGCAAGTTTTGACTACCTCACGAAAGGAGCTGCATCCCCAAACTGCACAGTGTGTGGAACTTTAGAGGACGTATACCACTTGTTAATGGAATGTGTCAGGAACAGAACAGAGAGGGATTGAGATAGTTTGAACAGGCTGGGCGTGGGACTGACCCAATCCATTCTGTCTCGGCCTATTTCAGAGATATGTAAAGATGTATGTTGCCTGATCCGACTCTGTGTATGATATTAAGTCCATCTTGTATTTGCTGTACAAACACAAGAAAGGTACGATGGGATTGACATGTCAACGCGAGTGACACTAAGTGCAACAAGAACAAGAGGGTCCCGTCCCATGAATACGAGTTGTTTAACTATTGTATCCATTGTCGGAACAAAAAATGGGTCCAAATATATTTTAAGCAGTTAGGTTTCATGGAATATTTGTTATTTATTACCGAGAAGTGTACACATTTTGATGTGGATTACGATTTTGCTCTTAATTTTTGTCTTTTGCAAATAATAAGCCGATTTCTGGTATCGTTAATGTTAGTGTTAAGCTCCTATTACACAAGTGTCGTTAAGCCATAGATCGTGTAAAAATTATTATTACGATTACTGAATTTCTAACAACAGTCCTAAGTTGATAATTTGGCCGCATACACCCACCACCTCGGAGAGTAAATTAATCGTCGGTCCTGCCCTTGATTCTGTCTTCAAGATCAAACATCATCAACCATGTTGTGATCGTTGAATTTGAAATTTGTTTACTACACTAGCTAGTCAAATGTGTCCATTTCTTTCGTCAGAGTAGATGCTTGTAGCACTTATTTCGGAGCGGGATTCGCAACCACCATCGGTTTGTGAAACGTAACACATGATTGACAAACATGATGCGCAATATTTTAAACGTCAATGTTGACAGACTGTTAGCGGACAAATAGATGCAGTTCTGAGCACACAGGGTGTGTACGTAAATGTTTGCTATCGTACGTCGCGTCGCACCGACGTAACGTCCGTGTTTGTTGTATTTGTTACGGTAATGGTGGCTTTAATTGATGTTTATGATGTACCGAACAACGGCGTGTGAAATGTATAATTTTCTTTAGATAGCCGCTTAATGTTGACGGTAATGACATATGCCGCTGTATATCTCGACTAATATTGTAATGCTGAAGAGTTTGTTTATTTGATGCTCTGGAACTACTTAGAATATTTTTTTAGTAATGGATAGCTCATTAAACGAGGAAGATCTCTCCATAACAGGATAAATAGATGCGTATACGCGAACGCGCGGTGTGTTATAAAATATAAGACTTCATCACCTATAACGTATGATAGATTGTTGAGAGTTTGAACCTTGGATGCGTTAAAAAACATTATAAACCGTTTTAACTGGGCAATATGGATAGTGCAAAGTTGTATCAGCTATCAGCAAGTCCTTTTAACTCAAAAGTGATTGTGTATAACTACTTTTGACGATAGTATTTGCGTTTTGAGCTAAGTGCTGGTGGAATAATCATATTTATATAATTTCTCCATCCTATTTCAATATTCCTTGATGTAGATTATTTAAAATTACCTTTTCAAAATGGTAATAATACATTTGCCACGCGTCACGATGGTCGACCGGCGACGACGTTCCAGATAATTATTAAATAACATTACTGCAACAGATAAAACAATCACGCGAACCATTATTATTCATTTAAACATAAAATTTATGTTTGCGACGTAGAGGGAAATATCTCTTATTACGTAAACATTAGAGTTTTATTTTCGACATTTCAAATTAAAATAAATGAGGGTTAGGTGACTTTTACCGGCAAACGTCAATTGTTGTAGGGTAGTGTTCAAAGATGGCGGGCCACGCGTCGCGATCGTGGCGGAAGCTACGTCCGGAAGCGCGGGAACGATGCTTTCGCCCGCCAAAACAATACCATCCTGTAAATTGAAATAGATTGACTTGCATACATTAAAATGAATACAAACATTCAAAGGTATAATGTAAGTGATGTACTGCATGATCAATTCTTTGAGATATTTAATATTAAAGGATTATACGCGCAGCAAATTACTTTATACTTTTTATTTATACTAGTTGCATACACTTTCATGAAAAGTTATAGGTAAAATATTCTTCTGAACAAGTCCTCAAGAACATGCTGAAAGCGAAGCAGTATACAAGGTTTTTTACTATCATTTAGTAATTTTTTCCCCTTTCATTAGAAATTATTTATAAATTAGGCAGAACTTTAAAAGAGAAATAAATTGGCATTACAACTAGTTTGAATTTAGTTAATAAAATTTGTAGTACCAAGGAGCGTTCAATATTCATAACAGCAATAAGTGTGTGGATAAAAAATGCCTTGCTCAACAAACAATTAAAACATTAGACATGTAAACAACTATGTTATTTAATAAAAATATGGAAACACAGTTAAACAAGCAAATATTTTAAAACAAACATTAGTAATTAATAGCTCCCACGAGTATAGTGTGAAGTCGAGGGTGGCCAGTTCTCGCGCCCTTTGGTGACTCGTCGCTAATTACCAAATCAGTTCTCACAATTACCCGTGACATCAGTGCCCTCTGCATTAAATCATCACCACAGATCTTACACCGTGAAGAGATATCGTGGAAATATTACCTGTGTATTACAAATTAGCTTATTGTAACGGGTTCATAGTGGCCTTAAAGATATGTAGAGTTGCTGTGTGTAGAAAATAATACAGAGTTTTGTAAGAGGTAGTACCATATTGCATTGCAGCCGAACTGGGCCGGCGCAACCCTAGTTGTACATCTTCTAAAATACTTCTCTTTCCCTCTCTTTGGGGCCATCATATGAAAGAGTGATATGGTGGTGGTACGGATTTGCTGAGTTTTACGGAACCGAGGGAGGGAGAGCTACGCATTTGCATAACAAGTTAGTGATTTATGGATATCGGTAGTCAATAAGAGCCTTTTCATACAATAAGAAATGGGACATATGATTGAAACCTTAATGTAATGTACGAAACGTAAGTTAATTTGTCTATTGTATTTTGGGCCAATCGGCGAATAGACTGGACGCAGGCCTAGTATAATTAAATCGAAAGTGGCCTATAAGCAACTATAACCATGAAAAAGATAAAAAGCTTTTACACAGAACTTACACATGGGTATTGAAACAATAACGTTTTTTATGCACTTTTGCTGGATGTACCCTTATAATAGTAAAAAAATCCTATCCTACTGGTCTTTGTCTAACTACTGAACCACATATTGCAAAAAGTAAGGTAATTTTCCTTCCCCTTTCACTAAAGATCTTTGAAACATTCATAAAATCAAAGAGAATATTATGATTTGTTGTTTAAGTGAATTAGTTTATTCAAGGCTCATTAAGCGGTTCCGACGCGAAATAGCTCTTTGCAAGGGTGTGGCCCTCCGCTGGTATTAATCGCAGAAGACTGCTAACGGCTTGTTTGTGTCTAAGGGATTATGACAGGACGAATAAGCGATAACAAAACTGTAGAGTCGACATTCTTTGTTTAATGCTTATGTAATGTCTTTTCTGTTCTAAGTTTGAAGGATATCTTTGCTCATATTATTGCAATCTTTGTGTACAAATATCTTGTCCCTCCAGCAGTTTTCTTAAGCGTGAGGTAGGTAATATCGAACCGCTTGTATACAGTCATAAAATAAAATTAAAACTATTGAAAACCCGCTGTTAATAATAACCAGGTATATAAACATTACCGGTCTTTATGCAGATTTTTCAATAGCATAATGAGACAAACGAGGAGTCAGAGCTTTTTAATAATTAGCGACGCTGTCACTTTAAGGCAACATCATGTGAGCGAGAGGTACCTCCCCGGTCGTGTGTCGTGCCGGCCCAATTGGTAAGTAGATTGGTTTATTATATATAGCGGAGAAGTAAGAAGACGCAGATTTATTCTTCTTTCCGATTAAAAAGCAGAATTAATAACATTTAGGTACCAACCTAGCTTTCGTTGTAAGCAAATATTCGATATTGTAATAGATATATATTTATAAATTAGCTTAGAGATTATTTTACCTACTAAAGTGGTAGCAACAATAATTATAATGTCGCGTTTAATTTGAATAGTGGCAAGTCAATTGCTTATTTTCGATATGGAGATGAAAAATGGAAGCCGGAAGTGATCCATTTCAGCGGGAAACGGAGGCCGGAAGTAGATTCGTCGACCACGCTTTGTGGCGCCACTGTGCACGGTGCACATACGTTGACTATATTTTTTTCTTCGATGTACAAAGAAAATAACGAATACGATACTAATTCATTTTATAACAGAGAAGTAAAAAACTTTTTTTTTTTTTGCAGAAGACAGCAAAATAATCCATAAATATTACAAGTCAGTACGGATGATGACGGTGATGATGATTATCAGCATATGAACATATGAACATCAAGGCCTACCATAATATATATAGAAAGAATCACGATATCGCTTCAAGTAATCGGGCTCGTAATGTAAATCATAGAAATAAAGAAAGCATAATGATTTTGTATTAATTTAAAAATTCTAAGTCGGCCGATTAGTTCACTGTAAGAAACGAATTACCATGGAATATACCAGATCGACACGGGTTTAAAAAGGCATATTTTTATTTTGTTCAATCATAATAGACGTGTGCACATATTTGAAGATCTTCTTAAATGAAGTTTAGCGATCACGTAATATAAATTATACAACCGTATTGACGAAGGTCGGAGCGTTACGAATTCCGGTAAAGAAAGGCAGTAGTGGTTGTATGGGGTCGCGTGGTGACCAGGTGCTCATCCGAAGTCATTCTCCGGTGACAAATTATCATTGTATTGAAGTTGCTAAAGCATACAATGAAGGATCACTCTTTGTGGATGTAAATAAAATTGTATATGAAGGCGAAGCTGTTAGAATGTAATTGGATTAAATATACCTTTTTACGGTTTATAGCAGTCGGAGCCCTTTGATGACAAACGACGCCCACAAACGTCCGTAAAATTGTTATGCAGTTATGTTGCTCTTCTCCTGCCTCTCCAATAGGTGTAATACCAGAAAGTGACAAAACGTACCAATAACTCTTACCATAAATAATATTTTTAACTTTTGTATCCCTTTTAAATAACTATTATTGAGAGTTGTGGTGAGACCTCTATCAATAGCGGGAAATACTCATGAGTTGACCTCCTTTACATACTACCTTCAGTTCGGTCCATCCGAGACATGTTACTTCATGTCACTTCCTTTCGTTTTAAGGTCATGAATTATTTTTTTAACTGGATGGAATGAAAAGTCAAATCATATACATTTTATAAGTATACGCCAGTGTAACTGGACGCAGCTATTATAAATGTAAAAATATGAAACAGCACACACGTTCAACACCGAATATCCGAAATAGTCAAAACGACGATGTTAGTGCTGCCATAGGAAATAATTCTAGTACCTTACGCGATTTGTTATGTTATTACCACCGAGATCAAATCAAATCGCCGTATCGGTTAGGCTAACCATGACGTCCGCGCGCGAGTCTCAACACCCGCCCGTGGTGGAAGGGTGGGGACGGTACTGCCAGTCATGATAGCCCAACCAGCTCTTCCTGCCCCTATGATAACGCAAGGTCATATTTATCTGACGCACGTCAGCTAGCCCCCTCGTTAAAGAGGGGGAGGGGGGAGGGGATGGGACCGGGCCCATCGGCCAAGATAACTGTGATGACTTTAGCTAATTCTAAATAACTATCGGGATCTGTCCTCATACCGACCACAATCCCATCTAAAGCGTCGCCCGACATGCCTTATATACTCCGATGAAGTTGAACAGGAAACTTCCGTCAGCACCCGAAAATAAAATATAAAAATAGATATTGTTAAAAAACTGCTGCTCCTTTGCTACGTCTGAAAAGGTTGCTATAAATAGTAGTATGGAGCACTTAATTGAAGTCATTTGCAAGTATAACATTGCTCCGGACCTCGCGTAGCCTTAAATCTGTGATGCGAGGCGACGGCCCGACGTGGCGGCTGTTTATCGTATTCTTTACAAACAATTAACTCACCTTATACCTTCTACGTGCATAGTTTAGTAGCATCACTAGTTGAGATATACATATTATATAAAAACCGATTAAATCGTTTCGGAGCAGTTTGGTTACAAACACTGTCACACGAAAATTTTATATCTATTCGTGATGCGCAGGTTACTTGATGACAATATTAATACAGTGCGTTCACAGTTATTTTACCTTTGACAGATCATTTTTGTAGACCTGATAGCTCAGTCCATAAAGCACGAGACCCTTAATCTCCGGGTGGTGGGTTCGAGCCCCATGTTGTGCGAATACTTTTGCAATCAGTTAAAGCTGTGTTGGGCTTGGTCTCGCTTAGTGCTGTGGAAGTGCTCGGAAAAAGGCAGTTCGGTTTTTTGGTAGTTGGTATTATATGGTATCTTCTGTCATCCCATGCAAAATGTGGACAAGTAATGAGAGGTGCCATAATTAGTGTTATTTTCATTTTTTTCCGATGAAAATAATAACAATTGTACAATCCCTCCTCTATCTATATAATCTCTATGGACGTATCATAATTATCTTCGTGTAGCAAATAATAGTTAGAACACTTATATAGGAACTAAATTATTACAAAAACAGGAGTCCTTTCTTTTTTTTAATTTTCAGTAACAATAGTACCGATAAATCCTGTTTATATCATATAGAATACATTAAGTCTTTGAATCGGCCGACATGCGATAGTAACCGAATAAGAATGATCAACTTCCTTCCTTTAGCTCAGAAAGCGTGTATTGTTGGCACTGGCTGGTCAGCAAGGGCGTAACTCTCGAATAGAGTACCCTAAAGCAACCAGAAGTCGTATCTTTTGTAATGCGGATCTCTATTCATTGAAATTGTCTGCAATTTTTAAAGATGTTTTTTTCTAGAATTTTCTCTGCTTTGTGGTTTATTTAATTTTTTTTTAAATAAGAACTGGCTATGCGCTCTGGCTGGATTAGTTATCGATACAGGCCTATATGTATACTCGTGGTCTAGTAGTATTATATTCATACTAGATTGTGACGTCACCTTTTCGAGTCCCGTGTCGGATGAAAAAGTATTATTGAGAAATTAAAATTTCTAAAGACTGTCCGGAGTCAGGAACTTGGCTGTGATACCCGCCTGTACCTAGCAGTAGGCCGGTCATGTGCTCTCTGGTTGTAGCGGGCTTTTCCCTTGGAATAAGAGAGTGCCAGCTTTGATAATTACCATAGATATTGGACGCCCGAATAATTGTTAGACAGATGTTTTGTTCTCCGTCGTCCACGGAATCATAACTGTTGCTTTGCTCATCATGTCAGCGAGAGGTACCTCCCAGGTCATGACGGATACATGCAGCTAAAATGCAGTATAGCACTAAGTTATTAATTTATAGAAATTAAAAGCAAGTCTAAATTGTTAATTTTTGTTAGTGTTGTTTATTTACAATCTATACGGCCTTCCTAGGTTTAACTTAAAGTTTTAATTTTATTCGTTATCTTAGTCTGCTTAGTTTTAGTTCAACTTCTTAGATAAATTCTCCATAAATACGTAGAATATATACATTAATAATGCCGTCCTAGCCGAGTTTCGGCTACGGCGGCCAGTTCTATAGAGACTAGCCAACTGCACAGAACATTACATATACATTTTATAAAATGTATATATACATTATAGTGCACAAGTGTTTCCGAAGGTCTACTCCCTGTTCCCTCATTTTCCTATTCCGTTGGGACGGCAATCCCACACGACCGGAGAGAAATCAGGTGCAGAATCGACGGCTTAAAGTATCTCTCTCTTTTAGGTATGGGGAACTTTGGGAATTCGGACTGTTGTTAGGAACTCAAAAGTCAGGTCTGATACGGGACTCGAACCCAGGACCTCACGACTGAGGTTGGGTATGGTCACCATTAGACAACGAGGTAGTCATATATATTGTCTAGTATTAGTATCGATTCTGTATACAGTTTGAGGAATAAAATGTATCTTCGTTTTCGTAATGTTGAGTAAACGTGTCGTGTTTACCCACATTAACGTAATGTTCCCGCCGAAAAATCAATTCTACCGCGGCTCATCGTATTGTTCGACCCACTGGCTCTATTGTCTGCGTTCACAATAGGAAACTTAGACTTACAACTCTCCAATTTACGCCGTATCCATTGCCGTTTACACTTAATTGTTTCTTTGACAGTCTATTCTAAATCTCCAATGGTCTACGTTATGAACGTGAGCGTCGACTCTAGCTGAATTTAATCCATTAATTGGGGGTGAAATAAATATCTCAGTTACAAGGCAGTTTACTATTGCCTTAATGACACGGTACAGGCCATAGGCGAGTTAAGGTTCGCGATAAAACTGTCGTTACAACAACGCCTAATGTGTCAACAGTGTGTCTGCACCTTTATAGTGCTATTATTTCGTTTAATTAAACTTAAAACTATGCTGTAAGTGGTAGAGACATGGTGCATTGTCAAAATGATTTGTTACGACCGAGGAGGGACGTACCGCTCACATGATACTGCCGTAAAAGCAAGCTATGCTGTCGCGTTTCGTACGGCCTGTGAGTTTCCGTTGGCGCATTGAAGGCGAGGATGGAAGGAAGTCAACGCGTTGGCATAACGAATATATGGAAGTTTACACACGGCGGTAGTCAATAAAGCGCTCCGATCAGTAGTTGGCCTTATACTATTAAAAAATTGTCATTTTTTTGCGTCAGAGAAAATGCATTTATACACCTTTCATCCCCACATAGTTGCCAATGAGGGAGCCATCGTGATCTGTCAGCAATAGCACACAAATTCCATGATACTGATATATGAATTAATTAATTAATTAATTAATTAATTAATTAATTAATTAATCAGCCTATAGCCGCCCGAACCGTGAATGTAGGTCTCCCATAGAGCGCCAACCATCCCGATCTAGGGCAGCCAGAATAAATCCGCCGCCCTCCATGTATATATGGCCTAACGAAATATCTATTTATAGTATACAAAATAGATCTCAAGAAGTGGTATGTTTCAATGGGTTCATAGTGGATGCGGCTGTCGAACCAGGCGACACAGGAGTAGCAGTGGTGGGAATGAGTGGTGGGCCCAGTCCGTTAAAAGAGGAAAGTCCAGCGCGATTGTAGTTTACTCATTTTTACACTCACGTTCACACTACACGAATTGTGTAGTTTCTGAGGCACAGAACACGGAGCATCAAGTAGAGGAGATCCTTAGCCCCTGGAAATTGTATGTGAGCTTGATGAGCTGAATACTCCTTTACGCCCTCCACACAGAACAAAAGTAAAATATGGTATGTAACATTACATGTATCATTGCAGACGAGCTAGGTATTCACGAGCAGGGAGGTACATCGGACACATGATACCGCCGTAATGTTACAGACAGTGTCGCGCATCGTGCGGTTTGTTATTTGGTTGTCCATTTGAAGTGGGAAAGAGAACAACATTATGCGTCGGTTACCGCCAGAAGATACTGACGGCCCGCTTGCCCCCTTGTACTTAAAAAATATGTTTCAAAAAATGCCGACCGTATCAAGTTTATCTCTATGGCACCTAGACGACTATTGGTACAATGATGAACAGGATCTCCAATCGACTACAGATATAACAAAACACAATCGCACCTGTGTATACAATATGAGGCCTATTAACGAAATGTAAAGTGCCTCGCTATAGGTCGCGCAGTTCCGATACTGTGAGCGATGACCCGTTGAATTGTGGGTGGAAACATCCTTGCTAACAAACTAGCAATAGTACCTTCTTTGTTGCAGAGATTGCGTGAAAAAAAGCCACCGTTTGTCGGTGATTCGGCGCGAATCGCATCCGCTGTTCCGACTTTTGTCGGTGACATCCTTTTGTGTGTTTTTATTAAAATTACGCAATATAATGGCACGTTGTTCAATTGTTAGTGGATGATGAATGTTGGTTACGATTTGTTCCTTCCGATCACAATGCTGCTTTCCGTGTTTACAACTCAGAGGAATTTAATCGCGACAGATTGTAGGGCTATACATTCACTACAAATAAGAATTCGTAGGTCGACGGACATATTTTCTTAGTAAATTGTATCATTTGTTGTAATATTCAATTATGTTGCACCAAAACTGTTGATTCAAGATTATGCTTCATAAAACGCTAATTTCTACAGTCAAAGATGAGAGTAAATTTTATAAGATTACTCTTTTCTTGGGCTTTTCAATTGAATAATAATAAACAACCTTTCATCGTATAGAATGATAAAGCGTAGATTTTTTTCCCTAATGATTTGTCTTAATCCGGAAATTCTTTTTCTGAGTTTATTGGTATTTTTATGAGACGGGTTTGTGTTAAATGAGTGCTAACGTTTATCAGGTGGACCCAGCGGGTTCTGCGATTTGATACAATATGACGCAGGTTCAGCC
>JAFELO010000012.1:479690-501820 GCA_017140195.1 Eumaeus atala | reverse complement strand
GAGGATCTGGTGGTCAAGTCTGTACCCCGCAAACCGGGGACAGTCCTCCCGTAAGTGGTCCATTGTGTGAGGCGTTGACCCATCACAAGGGCAAGTATCGACATCGACAATTTTGAACCTGTGTAAAATAGTGTTGGTGTAGGAGTGTCCGGTGAGTGGTTGAGTAAGTGTAAATGTGGTGTCGGTGAGTGAGTTAATAGTTAGTTCTTTTTAAATGAGAGATTGTAGGCAAGTGCTGTTTGATGTATTGACCTGGCGTACCTGGATTGCCAGGTTGAAGCATTTTAAGTTTTTGTGATGTGTTTGATGTGTGACATGGGAAAGAGTGTATAGTCCGGGCCCTTGTGCAATTTAGCCGCCCTCTTTGCGGCTGTGTCCGTGGCTTCGTTCGCAATGATGCCTGTGGCTCTTGATCCACGCGATATCCACGGTTCCGGACATGTGGTGTATGATGTTATGTATTTGAGCGACCAGGGGTGTGTGTTGCTGCGATTTTGAGTAGCGAGGATAGCGGCTCGCGAGTCTGAATAAATAATTGTGCATGTATGTTGGTGAGATGAGGCCCACTCGCATGCCTTGGGAATGGCTAAGAGCTCAGCTTGAAAGACAGAACAGCTGTCGTGAAGTTTGAATTTCTTGCTGATCGGACTGCTGCGCTCTGCGCCGTAACTTACAAAGGCTGCACCGACAACGCCGTTCGTTACGACGTCAACGAGATTACTTCCGTCTGTAAAAATGTGGATGCACTGCGCCTCGTCTTGATCCCAGAGCGAATGTGTGCCAGGTATTTGCCTGTGTGCTGGGTGTAAGAGAAGGTAAGGTGGTGTACGTTGTTCTAGTGTAATGTCGTCCGGAAGGAATGGGGAAATGCCTGTAAGGGAGTGGTTTCGACCGGCGGAGGTGGATACTGTCTTGAACCCACGGATTACTCTAAGAGCGAAGGCCCTCGGCATGCTGGGGAGACGCTTCCTTACGGACTTCTTTTCAGCCACGTGGCCCCATATTCCGGCGGCGTAGGTTATGATGGGTTGTATCACTTGTAAGTATATAGTACGGATGTTTTCCGGGTGGGACCCCCATGTGTTGCGGGAAAGTAGGGCGAGTCTGTTGAAAAGTCATGTTGCTTTGTTGATAATGTAGTGAATGTGTTTGTTAAAAAGAAAAGTTGTGTGCCCAAATAGGCAGCAGGCCAGTAGGTCGATAGCCGGATAGCTCAGTGTGCTCTGCTGAAAATGTTGGAGCATTAGGCAGCGGTTCATCACATCAGTAATGAACTTCGGGTACGAGTGGGTGATATGGGAGCAGATGTCAGAGGTGATTTCATCAGGGCCAGGGGCTCTATTCGGGTGCATTGCGTTAAGAATCTCCCGCGCCTCTCCCCAGTAAAGCTCCCCTTCGGTCGTTAGAGGGGTCAGGGAAATTTCCAGCTTGTGCTCTTAATTCATTTCTGGCATTTGTTTCTGCTGTATCGACGGGGTAAAAGTGGTCTAAAAGTGCTTTGGCTGTATCGGAAGTGTTTGTGGTGTGATTGCCGTCGATTTTAAGTGTGACGGATGAGTGTCGAAGGGCGGATTCCCTTAGGAGCCGATTTGTCAGAGAATGGACGTTCACCTTCGTCTGAAGGTCGCAAAACTCCCTGAAATGGGTTGCAGATTCGGCTTTGAGTTCGGTAGCTTATTTTGTTTTGAGGGCGTGTAGGTGAATGGCTCCATGTAATTTGTAACGCGTACGTATGATCTCTTGCTTACGGGATTCCAGAGATTCAGTCCACCATGGCGGATTGTGCCCCAATACGGATGATTTGCTAAGCATGGAAACCCTGCAGGTGGTGTGTGTAAGTTCCGTGAGTGAGTCGATAGAGTCTTCTAATTATGTGGTGTCTAGTGAATGTATGTCGGTATCAAATAAGTCGTTGTTTATGAGTCGTGTGCTAAGTTGTGTGATTTCTTGAGGAGTCTCCAATTAGCTTTGCTGGATTTGTAGAGGAAGGCGGATGAGTTGTGTTTTGAGAGTGAACGTGTGTAAGATTGGGGATGAGTGTATGTAAAGTCAACAGCATTATGTTGGGAAGACGGACCTGCGTCCAGGTTCACCTTCCAATCTGTGATGTGATTACGTATTGATGAAGATACAAGTGTGTGCGTGTGTCTCCTACGTTGGTCACGTGAATATCATGTGTGGGGGAGAGCACGATGACGTCGTTTCCCCGGGAGTTTGAGCGGATGCTCCCCCAAAGTAGGTGTCAACCATTGAAATCACCACCGAGAATGCAGGGGGTGTCGGGGTTGTTTGCCAGAAGGTTATTGATTGTATGTAGTGTGTCTGCCTGATCGACGTTCGGTTCTACGTAAACAGAGGCTATGAAAAGGTGTTCGTGACTGATTTGTGTTCGAATGACACACAGGCTCGAGTATTGGGTGAGGCCGCGGCACAATGTATTTTCCTTCACGAGTATGCATGACTTCACTCTGGATTTGGTGCCGCGAAACTGAAAGATTTCAATGCCTCGAATAGCCTTGAACTCATTCCCCGCCCCTGTATATGGTTCGGACACAAAGGCGACTGTGTGAGGGTTGTTAATAAAGAAGTTGACGAAGTCTGAGAAGGAGTGTTTGAAGCGGTATGTATTGCACTGAATTATCTGTAATTTATTTGGATCCATAATCAACACAGTTTCGATTTTATGGCGGAGAGAAAGGAAAGTAGGACAAGTGTGTGAAATCGCCTTGTGTGTGATTATGTTTTTGGTGTTGAATTTGGTGTTATGTTCGGTGCAGTTGAAGCACTTAGGAGTGCGTGTTCTCCTTGGTAGGGCAGTCGTGTGGGAGTGGCTTGGGGTTAGCAAATGTTGACATGGTGGCTATATAAGCACTAATATGAGCGACTCTGTCTCATTACGGATAATCTGTATATTATAAAAACTTGAAATTTGGTTGTATTGCAGAGCTGTACTGTATGTTGAAAACATAAAAGTAGTATGGTCACTGCTCTAGACACGGCGGTGCACGCGGTGATAGGTAATTTTTTTCAGTTTTATGCTATGCATTGTCACTTTGAGAAGTTCGGCTTGGGCGATTTTCAAAAAGAAAGAAACCACGATTAGGTATCATTGTGCACTAAACACTGATTTGTGGATCTGTTGCTTTATGAAAATCCGTCTTTAAACATCTAAATGACGACTGATTGAATTTTTTCCCATACAAATGTTCTATACATTCGTCGTCGACAAAAGTCGTTATTTTCCCATACAAATGTTCTATACATTCGTCGTCGACAAAAGTCGTTATTTTCACTATTTTCCTTCTGAAAACGTCATTTTTCACCCAATTTTCACGATCGATGCGTCATATTAGGTGTCTCAACGTGGCTCATGTTTTCATAAATAATACATTCCGATACGATAACTTTTGCCTCTACAACTGACTTTTATCTACGGAGTACTGGCACTTCTGCTGCGATCGCGCCGACGTACGGTAGCGCCATTAAAGCTTAGATTTTCTAAGACTTAAGAAAGAGGACTTAATACCTCTGATTATTTATGTATAATCTTCCACCCGTAATTATGGTTGCTGTAAAGCTTCTCAATCATCGGGCTAGTTAAATATTTAAATAAACCGCGATAAAATCCGTAAAAGTAGTTACATTGTAATATCTAGATTCTAGTTTTTTCTAATCTCAATTACTGGATCAAACTGCTGCAGGGAAGTGTGACTTAAAGTAGGATTGAGCGGAGGGCACGGAAAAAAGAAAAAAGAACTCAATTTATGCAATTGATGTCGACCTAACACAATTTCGTTGAAGTGTTTGCTCAAATACAAGCCGCACACTTTACTCCTTCACTACTACCTGGTCTGCATCGCAAGCTGGCCTGCGAGGACCGAGGGCACCGAAGCGATAACCCAGGTCGTGTCGCGAGGGGACAACTATGCCCCTGGTGATCGCATTACTGCAGTTAGGCCTTGATGACTTATGCGTTCAGAGGGGGCGAAGGCCTGTTTAGGGCCTATATTTTGTGTAGTGTATTGAGATTATAGATGAGTAGTGGGATGATTGTGTTATGCATGTGCATGTGCGATCCTCGTCCGGATTACAGGACACGCAGGCCGTAGTCCGCTTGGTGGATCATGGGGGGTAAGTATACGCGGGTACTGCCTCCAGTCAGGTGGTCGCGCGTGCAGCACGGCCAGGTCACGTAGATGAACATGCGGGCTATTGTCTGCCCTATTAAACATACCGCTTGACAATCGAACCACAAACGACTCCATCCGCAAGTCACGCGCGATCATTTCGTTTCAAACGTAGCAACCGGCTCGCGTCATGACCCGTAGGAAGATCGCTCCCCTCCCCCCCAACCTGCAGTACCCTACTGCATGGACACGTCCGCAGCGAATGCACCGAATCTCCCTGAGGAAGTGCGAAAAAGAATGTCCGAGGAGCTGATAGCGGTGATACTATGGTGGTCCCTGTCTGCCCTTCCATCCCTCCACGATTACCCCGGGCATGCAGAGGGTCGGGAATAACAGTGCCACTGCGCCGTCGGGTTCTTCTTCGACAGAGTCCGTAAGAGTACCTCAACCGCCCGGATCACCCAGTTGGCTCCAACCTGTTCCTAGAAGTTGAAAAATCTTAACAACAGTTTTTGTTTGGACCGATCATGGATTCGAACTCGCGGTGACACGACTGAGGTTGAACATGCTTACCACTAAACCCCCAGGTACTGTACAGTAACTGTACAATTAAGTCAGTTGTAAACTGTGAGATGAGCTATGAGATGGTATTAAATGAAAAAAATATAAGAATATATGTGTGCGTGCGCTTATTTAATTACACGCACACATATGAAAAAATATGATTACTGATGTTCTAGTCGAACGATTTTGTGAGAATTATGAGTAACGCTGTCACAACACGTTCGGGCCAACCCAAACCCTTTCTCCGCAGCGCTTTGTCAAAATTAATAACCCGAAAACAACCCCGCTTTCACGGTTACTACTTTCCTGATTTTGGGATTGTTTTACGCATAATTAAACTAGCAATCCAATTTCGTTAGTAAGATTGAGGAGCTGATACAAAAAACCACTGTCTAAATGGGTACATCAACGTTATTGTAATAGTTTGATACAGAATACAAACGCACTATGACGTGATATATTAATAACCGTTGTAACTAAACTTAGCTATTATACAACGTATATCTATTGGACACAACTTGAGCAATCATAATCATACTGGATCAATGGATAAAACCTCATATTTAAAAGTAAATTTTATCTGCAATTAAAATCGTTTGATATTTTTAAAATAATACCACAGTGTGATCACAATGTAGGAAATACAAATCGATACATTAAATTCAATGATTAGTGAAAATTAAATATACTACAAAACTCTTCCGATACTTGACAATTGTACCATCCACCCTTGTTGGAGTTGGAGGGGAAAGGGGCGGTTCCTGATCCTACCGGTCATGATAGCTCCACCAGTCCTTCTAGCTCCCGCGATATTACCAGGCTAACTTTAGCTGCCGCGCGTAAACTGCCCCCTTTATATAAAGAAGGGGGCCTAAACCTGTCAACCACAATCTCACCTAGACCGCCGCGCCGCCCGCCGTGTGTTATATATAGCAACGGATGAATCTGTACTGGACACTTCCGTCAGCAAATCAAAATTTTGGTACAGAGGTTCCTTCCACGATGTAAGATTTTACTAAAAAATGATTTTTCGAAATTCAACCCCTAAGGGGATGAAATAGGGGGGTAAAGTTTAAAGTGTGGAATTTTATTATGTTACTTGGAGGAAACAGCGGGGAGTTGCTACTTATATACAACGCAATGGATCACATCGCGTCTTTGTGTTGGCAAATGTTTCTCAATCGTTTTGGCCCGATTATTTCAGTACCTCTTATAACATAAGACTCTAATTTTGAATGTTATATTATATCGAATATTGGCGTTAAAACCCATAGAACAGCTAAACAATGGGTTATGCTAACGTGAAGCGTTGAATAAAGTGCTATGAATACTAAAACAACTGGCTGTCAGTAGGGTGTGAACGCGGGAATGATTAGGCAATATCCTGCGAGCGGGACCCTCTGGCGAGCCCCACCCCTGCTACATCTTACTTAATGCACCCGACCCATTCCGATCAGACATCTGATTTGGAGCACACAATATTAGCTTTATAACAGGATGTTCATGTACGTGCCATCAAAATATCTTAAGATATGTTTACTACCAACTACGAAAGACTGTTGAGCCGTAGGTGTAAGATCACGAGATATCACGCCTGCGGCAACGAGAGAACAGCCGCATTTTTGGTACTTACCTGGATACGACCTAACGTTGTATTATTTATCAATGTCGTATTTAGATACTTACCTTGTGTAGGTAGGATTTGGTGTAAGTGTCAGATTGATACTTGTACGCGAGTCTAAAAAAAAAGCTCTTGACGAACGTACAGATAGACGGATTTTTGTAAAGGTGCAGTGCTCGGAAATCCCTTTAGTATGGAACCCTCAGTGTGTAAATGTGGCTCGCACTTGCCCAGTGTTTTCACATTACTGATGGTAGTTATGTAACCCCTGTTATTTGTGGGTAACGTTCTGTGCGGTTTATTTCGCGTTTTACACGATGACAGTGATGTCAATAACCGGGGGATATCACTAGCGTAACACAAATATAAAATGTAAATGACTGATCAGCTTGGACGGATTGCGGCGTTATATTGAATGGATCCATCACACCAGCTTTACTCTGTCACCCTTTATTCGCTTAATTTCACTGTCATTGTTACTGGCCGCACCTAACAGACGCCATTTTAATTTGACACAACTGGCGATGGTTATGTCGGCCTAAAATACTTTAAACCAACTCGAAAAAGAAGCCTTGTTACCTAAAACTTAGGGCGTGGTTACCGTTTTAATTTATAGCACTGCATTGGTAATAACCAAGGTTATATAATATTTACTCAATTAAATATAATCGAAACAAATAAAATAAAAGAAAGATTTTATCCCTTATGTATGAATAATTCAGATCGGTTTCTTTTATAAGAGGGCAAACGAACGCCCATGGACATTCTTATGACTGTTACCTTCTATCCCTTCTATAGTCCCCCCCCCCCCTAAGAGTCACCTGGTACACGCGACAGCGACGCAGTCACCTTACGTCGGTATCAAGGGAGCGAGACGCATTTGGCAGGTCGTCCCGGCCCAATTCCGATGTATATGAGGATGTAGTGTCATGCACCACGGACGGCGCCACCTCCTCCTATGCAGCATGGCACTACCTCTGATCAGTGCACAAATTAAACAAAACAGACAATATTTTAGCTTATTCCGTGTGCGACATATCGTTACCCTTACATACCTGTCTTACTTCCAACAAACAATTGTTGTTGCTTCTATAACAACTATTAGACTTTATAATGCAACATGACGTATCACTATATACAGCTGGTAAGCCGAGTCCACCAACTGGACGATGGTTTTCTTCGGGACGAACAGTTATTTTTATATTGGAACCAGCTGCTACCCGCGATCTTGTCCGCGTATACTATCGACGAAACCACGTGTAAAAGTTATTATTCCTACATTATATGTCCTATTCCTATGTATAAGCTATTATTGCAAATTTTCATTAAAACCTATTCAGTAGTGTTTACGTGAAAAGGTAACAAAGATCTGTCCACCCTTACAAACTTCAGCGTTTATAATATTTGTAGGACAAGTTAAATATACCTCTTCGTATTTAAATATGCTCATTGTATTATACATCTTATTGGTTTTTACTTGACCAAACAACAAACATACATACACACTTTCGAAAATTAAAACAAAGCAAGTTAAGAGTTTTAAAATCATTTTGTGTTAAGTAATATGAAAACACGCTTTCTTATTTTTACATAAAACTTATATGTTGGCGATGGTGCATTGACTCGCAGAGAACGTACAGCCGAAATTTCTGTACAGTGTACTAGAAACTAGTATTTTGGTATAGAGTTCCTTTCATGATGTGAGCACAAAAAATACTTTTAGAAATTCAGTTCCTAAGGGGTGAACTTTATAATATGGAATTTTAAAATATTACACGGGTGAAACCGCGGCGGCTGCAAGTTATATACAACTCGTTAGTAGGTCACTTATAGACACTATGCTGACGAAAGTTTCTCAATCGTTCTGGTCCGACGAAATCACCAGCTCTTATAGTAACACAAAACTCTAACATTGAAGGTTATGTTAAATCATATCGCGGGTGAAACAGCTGGGCTCTGTTAGTCATGTATAAGGCTTTTATTGCCCTTCCTTTCTTTTGCTTCTTTCGCCAAAGGCCAGTAGAGGATGTTGTCCCTAAATGTATGTCTATAGGTATAAGTGTTCGAATTATGAATACATGATGGATTCAACTCTTCAGTTCTCCTCACACTGAAAACACTATTTCAACAGACCAATAAGGGGCGTAAAATTTTAATAAAGTTAGCGCGCATTACACAACTTAATATAAACATCCGAAAAGCTTCGGACATAGATTCGGATTAGTTGCAAATCCGCGCATGGATTCGCATACTATGTAGGGTTGTGTGACTCGGAGTGTTCAAGTTTTAGGCGTTTGCTATTTTACGGCAATGATGATTATGATATTATAGTTTATCATCATCATCATCGTTTATATATATGTATATATATATATATATATATATATATAATATAACCTATAATATCATCATCATCAATTAATCAATTATAAGTTGACTGTGGGTCATAGGAAGGACATCAGTAAATGCTAAGTGTCTGGTCTCCTGTAATCGGAGCGGCTGCTGCCTCAAGGTGGAATATCGTCTCCCGATCTGCATTTTGGGTTTGCAAAAATCATTCGGTATTAAATGTTTATATTCATTAATCCAAAGTTAACACTATTTAAGTTTAAACTTTCACAGTTGATTTGGATTGAAAATAAACGTACAATTGGTTAAACGTGCAACGTTCAAA
The DNA here is from genome assembly GCA_017140195.1 of Eumaeus atala. Classification (NCBI taxonomy): domain Eukaryota; kingdom Metazoa; phylum Arthropoda; class Insecta; order Lepidoptera; family Lycaenidae; genus Eumaeus; species Eumaeus atala. Next base: position 492,834 of record JAFELO010000012.1, on the reverse strand, counting down.
ATAATAATTGAAAGGAAAAAGAAATAAACTCTCTACTTTCCATTTTTTTCTTCTGTAACCGGAAGAAAAATGATAATATACAAAATGAAGAAAATTAATTTAAACATTTATTAATATTATCAAAGAAAATTTTAATATACCTTAAGAATTTCAATACTTCGTTTATAACTTGGACCGCACACTGATAGCGTAGGGGTGGCAGCGACACAACAATCAAAATGTAATGGTGGTTTTAATATTGTCGACGATTTATAAGGATAAGTCAGAGAGAGTAAATATTAAATTTGTTATAGATGCTTACAGATTAAGAGGGAGGCGCCGACCAGCGCCTGTGTCATGATCCTCGAGGGTGCTGCTTGATTTAAAATAAGTCTCCGTATGTTTTGATGGAGTTATCGAGTCGGAGGGTTATAAAAATTAACGTGTTCCTATCAATATTTACATACGTTCTGCTGTCGTGTTTCGTGCAGTTTATGAGGATATGGATAGCTCATGGGAAAGATGTGGTGAAGGATGCCGCGTTGATCAATGACAATTTATTCATAAACTCAAGCGCTTCGAGAACTCGAATTAAAAGTAACCTGGTGCTTGGGTATGTTTATGACATATTTATGTAATTCACAATAGTGAATGATTTAGAAAAGAAACACCCATAGTAGTTATGCTTACTAGTAGACAGCTCAATGTTTCACTTGCCAGATCCACCATCAGACCAGCTCGATAGAGCCTCATTATTATATTGTCATCTAATGTACATATAATTGACAAGTCTCGTATACAACAGTTTGACGTGCGTGTGTGTAACGTACATTCTTAGATTTTATTACTTTTTTATAGTATAGTGGGTCAAACGAGTAATCGTAGTCCGTTCACGATTAAGGAACATGAACATGAATGATGCGTTGCACCCTTTTCCTACTTCCCTTTACTCGGAAACCGTACGAAATGCGACACTGAAAATGTTACTTGACGGCGGAATCATGTGAGCGAGAGGTACATCTCCGGACGTGCCAGCCCAATTCTGCTGCATTGCAGCATGGTACTACCTCTTATTAAACAATTAAATAATAAAATCTAAAAGTACGCCATAACATGACATTATTAAGTTACCTTTGCAAACGTTAATCTGCATAAAAAATTGAAATGCAATAACAACATTTTCAGTACACTTTACAGGACTGTTCAACTGTCTCACGACTGGGAGGGAGCGAATGCGCCCGTAGCTCATGCCATCTCTCTAATTGAGGGTAGGAGTAAGGATCACCTCATCCCATTGCATGGTCTCGACGACGGCGCGGCCTCTGTCTATAGTATTTTTTATGTACCATAAGGGGGCAAACGAGCAATCGGATCCCTTTTATGGCTAACGACACCCGTTGATATTCGCGTGATTGTTTCGCAGATGCATTACATTCCTATCAGCCCCCCCCCCCAACGAGCCACTCAAAAACCGCACGAAAGGCGACGCTGTCCCTTTACGCAGATATCAAGTGAGCGAGGGGTACTTCCCCGACCCAATTCCGTTGCATAGGAGGATGAAGAGTCATGCACCATGCATGGCACTACGTCCTCCTAAGCAACATAGCACTACCCCTTCCTAAAATTCAAATCGTCTCAACAGCCGTCCAATCCTTTATGAGGGACTGGCAAGTGACAAAAATGTTAGTAGTTTTAGCCTTAGTCGGCCCGTACCGGGAAAGGCCCACCGGACGACACCCAGGTCCGGTGAACGTTCATAAAATATTCCGTATGAACACACATAAAACTCTAGCTCAATACATCTAAACGTAGCACCACAATTGCTATTCCAAAACTTAACAATGAAATACCAATCTCGAACGATAGAACGTATAAAAACAAATCAATTATAAATCTACAACTTTCCACTCTTTAATAAAAATTGCGCTTCCTCCCCGATTAGTTTACGAGGATGTAATAAGGTGCGAACAACATATAGCAGCGACAGTGAGAATAAGTTGCATCAACGTCGTAAGTATTCCCCGTACATAGGCGCTACATAAATCTTCCCATATTGCCGGGTAGCCGGAGCCTGAAACGGCAACCTTTGGCAGCCTCGTTATTGAGCTCTCACTTGCCAACGCTCCGTCTCCTTCGCACCTATGAACAGAAACAAACGACCCACATCATGCCATCTCTTTTCGATTTCAATTAACTCGAGGCGGATTTTCAGGGATTTGTAAGATCAGATCATTTAGTAAACGGAATATTTTTAGATACATCACAGTCGTTATTATTGGCCGGGGACAAAATATTTACTCCGAGAGAAACTTCGGTCTGTGAACATCACTCAGGGTCATGTGGTAAATAAATTAGGAGTAAAATCATTTCGGACAAGCTGTGCGTATATATATTTTATACCAAATATTGTTCTATAGTCAGCTGAAGAGTCTTGTAGTGTTTGTGAAACACTGCGGTGTCATCTGAAAGACAGCCTGTACAATATGTGCGATTGTATCAAAAAGCTGAAAGGATAAAGTAGGTAGCTATGTTAGAACAGCGGATGCATTCAAGGCTTACTGGAAGTACACCTAACCAGAAGAATACGTCATGGAACTGCTCATAATCTGGCCGGAAATCAAATGTAGAATCCAAGACCAAAAGAAAATAATAGTTTCCATTTTGAAAACTTTAACATTTTTTTATTACAATAAAACTACTTTTACGGATTTTATCGTGTTTTTTTTTTCATTATTTAACTAGCCCAACTTTTCAGAAGCTTTACAGCAACCATGGTCACGGGCGGTCTATGATGACAGGTGTCCTGAATGTCATATTGTATTAAAACTACCCGAATAATTATAATTATTTAGTTGTTCCAATTTACGCAAACAGTACTTATTGTATCTTGCTGTCTTGAGGTGTTATGTTTAGTTTTTATTTAATTATATTTACCACTGGGTCCCAAAAGGAGGAACCCAGCCATCTTCTCTATTGAAATTTCGATGGTTTTCAATTTCAATAGCCTCACGGATCATCCTGGGGAGTAATCGGTGTTCCCTAGTGAGGAATTACGCTTTATCAAATGTAATGTAACGGCAGTGGCCAACTTCAGCATGCTCGCAGACCGCAGATTTTGTAACACGTCGGTGTTTTATATCGGCTATATGTTCTTTAACGTATTTTATTTTATAGTTCTTTATATATCTTTTAGTTTGCCCTATATAAGAGATTCTACAGTCATTACCAAGCTTGTATACTCCTGCATCTTGCAGAGGGATATGGCATTATTGATGGTAAGAAATGACTAATCTTCCTTGGCGGCTTAAAATAAGTTTTTATTGGAAGCTCGCTTGAGAATATAGCCAATTTTATCAGTCACCCCTGCTGGCTGGTTTCTCTCGGCTTCTGTGGAGCAAACGGGGCGCCCGAATCGTGTTGTCTGCCTCGTCCTCTCTGAAACAAAGATTTACCCACGGTAGACAACTGTGTTGGATGGTGATGAAAATTGAAAAAACATGGGAATGCTTTCTAAAAACATTCGCATAAACTTAAGACATCAATTTTAGAATTTTGCTTTAAATTAAAATCATTTAGAGATATATTTATTTTATTATTTTCATTGGTTTATTGATAAAAATTCAAACCACTGTCACTGATGTGATGATACTTACGAATACGTAAGCACGTAGTACAATGTTACGTGCATTGTACTTACTACGTGCCTCTTACCTACATTGTACGTTGTAACAAACAAAAATATATTATTGTAAAATTTCGCATGTACTATTACGTTGGAAATAGAAACGACAGCCTTTTGTTTCAGCGAGGGTGTAAGTACCTACCCACCGACGAGTCGATATGATATGGATACCCTCCCATGTAAAATAGATATACTTACCTATCGTTCCTACAGGTATATTTAACACACACTTGTGACGCAATCGTATATAGCTGTTTTTACCGACTAGTATTTGTACAAATAACAACCAAAACTATAATTCCTTCGGGTACTTTAAAAAAATTGATTCATCAATACATCTGTCATCTCAGTCCACCCGTGCCTATGGTTGCTGTAAATGTGATTATTGATGTTATACTTGATGTATTGTTACACCAAGAAACAGACTCTTATTCATTAATGTATAATATAAACTGCTTGATTGATTTAATCCCGTAACCAAATACCTAGCTCCCTGAGATGAAAAATACTGAAAGACTCGATTTTTGAATGCTTTCTTTCTATTGATACTATTATGTACGGCTAATGAAAAAAAGACAATAGATCTGTAAATCCATGTACATTTATTTCAATTTACTATACAATAATAAAAAAATGCCATGACAAAGTTGTTGTAAAAATATTTTTATGTTATAAACAACGTACAAAGAAACGACATGAAAAATTGTTTATAACATAAAAAAAAATTGTAAATGGCAATGCAGTATGCATTGCAGCCGAATTAAGCCGGAAAGTGAGGTACCAACATGTCCTTCACACAATGACACCGCAAAATGACAAATTTATTTTCGTGGTTTTTGAGTTTCTGGTGGCCCCTGGTAGATGGAAATGAGGGCAACAAGACGTGTTGCCCTCATTTCATATAACGTAATTACCATAAGAATTGTACCGATGTTAATGGGCGTCGGTAGTCAGTCACCGACTTTAGGTTTATCCCCTTATATTTAACGGGTAGATAAAAAATGCAATTGTGTACTTTGTATAGCAGTGTGGCATCAGCCCCGGGGGGCGGGGAAGTCATCGTTCAGAAGTGGGTGTGATCAGCTTTATCGGTTGCCGCATCTGCCGCATGTTTTTTTATAGTTCGGAATTTGAATTTGAAATATGACAGACTAGCAGCGTCACACAGTTTCATCCGCATGGTTTGGTAAAATTCCGTATTATAAAATTCACCCCGCCCCCTATTTTACCCCTTAGTATATTTCGAGAAATCTTTACTTAAGATTTCATGAAATATACTTTTATGTTACTAGGTTCACTAGGTTTCATGGTGCTAACTTACATCATGAAACCTCCGTATTAAACTTCAAGTTTCCATGTATGGGTATTGATTAGCTTTTTTAATCGATGTCTTGTAGTAATAATATAAACTGAGACGTATAATACAACCAGCACGTGACCGCGACTTGTGGCGTTCTCTGGGACAGGGCTGGGTGCTGCAGTGGGAGACTTTTGGCTAATGATGAAGATGATAATTATGTACACACATATAGTGTATTTACTAATAATATAAATGCGAAATTTCCCATGTACGTTCCATGCAAAAATACTAAAAATTAGGGATGAAATTTGGCATAAATACGCAAATTACTTCATATTCCAAAAAATATTGGTTCCTTTGGGAAGAATAATACGCGGGAGAAATCCCGGGCCATATCTAGTTGTTAATAATAATGAAACGCGAGAGAGTCGCGTTTCGTGCGGTCTGTGAGTATCCGGTGGCTCATAGGTAACGAGGGCTATACAGTAGTGTATAGTGTTGTTATAGTACATAGTAGTTTAGCGGATCTTTATGGGCGTCGTTAGTCATCTTAATGTATCGATTTCTCGTTTGTCCCACTACAATATAAAAAACATCACAACAACAATTAATTGAATTAGTAGTTATTTGTAAAACTATGTCTTACGTAATAATAAAACATAAAGTATGAAGAGGCAACAATTCAGTTATATGAATCCGTACATTTTTTCATGAGTGATATATGGAATAATGAATGTATGAAAGTATGTAAGTATATTGAACATATGAAAGTTTTACTGGATTTTGGGAAAAAAATACTAAATACCAGGGAGGATCTAAAAGTTCGTGGCCCAACCTAGAAGGAAAAAAGAAACCAAGAAGTGGGTAGCTGAGTTTCAGCGCGGTCGTGAGAGCATTAAAGATGATCCTAGGAGTGGAAGGTCTACATCCTCTACCACGAAAGAAAACATCGATAAAATTTGTGGTCTCGTACTGGGTGACCGACGTTTGACCATTGGTAAGATAGCTGAGATAACAAACATTAGTTATGGCCGGATGCAACACATAATAATGGAAGAGTTGGGGTTCCATATGGTTTCTGCTCGCTGGGTCCCGAGGTTCCTTTCAGCTGAACAAAAACGAGTTCGATACACAATTTCGCGAGACTGTTTGGAACTTTTTGAGACTGATCCCGAGGACTTTTTGTCTAGATTTGTTTCCATGGATGAAAGCTGGTTTCACCACCATACTCCTGAATCAAAGCAACAATCCAAACAGTGGAAAAGATCAGACTCTCCTACACCGAAAAAGGCCAAGGTCGTTTTGTCGACTAACAAAGTCATGGCTTCTGTTTTTTTGGGATGCGAAGAGCATTATTTTTGTAGATTATTTACCGAAACATCAAACTATAAATTCTAGTAATTATTGTAATCTTTTACGAAGACTCCGGGAAGAAATAAAAGAAAAAAGGCCGGGAATGTTACGTAAGAAAGTTTTGTTTCATCAAGACAATGCACGTGTTCACACTTCGGTTGAAACAATGTCTGTAATCCATGATTGTGGCTACGAATTGCTGCCCCACCCACCTTATTCGCCGGATTTAGCCCCCTCGGATTATCCTTTATTTCCAAATTTAAAAAACATTTGGGTGGCTCGAAATTTTCGACCAAAGATGAGGTGATAGTCACAGTAAACGATTATTTCGCCGACCTTCCGGAATCTTTTCTTTTTCGAGGGGATAAACAAGTTGCAGGTCAGGTGGAAGAAGTGTGTTGAACTAGATGGAGACTATGTCGAAAAATAAAAATAAATGTAGATCCACTTTTCTTTCATTTTCTTGGTCGGTCTTAGAACTTTTAGATCCACCCTCGTATAAATTGATGCTATCTTCGCAGTTAAGTATGTCTGTGTAAATACAACTAAAAACTGCTATTTAGCTGAAACATCAATAACATGAAATACCTATCCATAACAAACTTGACATGCTACAGTCAATGAATAAAACAACGAAGGATTTTAGTTAGACTCTTGCCTGTGAGCGCAACTATTTAAGATATAAGGATATGTACTAATAATTATATCATAATCGCATGTAAAGTGCTAGAAATTAGGTAATGGAGATCCTTTTTTTTTGTTGACGCGGGGAAACGCATTTACGCACCTTCATCAGCCCTGGGTGGGGTCCGTTGGTGTGTGGGGCTCGTGGCACATTATAGTGCCGAATTCCCACGAAAACCACCGCGATTGTCATCAGTGCCGCCTTTGGTGAGGTGCCCCGGAACCCCGTAAGAAACTGACGCCACCTCCACAGATAGGGTTCTCTCGCACCACAGGACAACCCCACCGACTTTAGGACAGTGCAATGGGATGAGGTTCCCATCCTCGCCCCTTGCCCCGTGAGCAATTCGTCCCCTCTTATTATAAAAGGGATATAAATAGTGGCTCCTCCACCTGCCTCGCTATGTTTGGCTTCGCCCAAGGTATATCGTATAGCCCCAGGCCACTGAGCCCCACCGTCACGACAAGGCATGAACCATGGTGTGGGTGGTAATAAGGAACCTAGTAAATGAATACCAACAAACAAATGTTGCCGAGACGAGAGCATGCGGGAGTACCGTATGGTACACTAGTACTCTGCAGTATTGTATCGGGCGAATGTCATTGGTACTTCAACTATCTACTACATATCGTAACATCCCGATTTTTAGTCTGTACTAGTAGGACACTAACGCTATCCGTAACTCCCAATACGGGTGGGTGTCCAGTTTGGATTTTGCCGACTAGAGAGGCTACACGGTAGTGCATAGCCATGAGATCTGATATTATGTAGAGCCAAGCTACTAAACCTAGACGGTCGAACTCTACATATTCTACCTTAACATACTCTACGCAATATTCAAAATTGGTACCTTTTCTGATATTTGGAATATACTTATTTTGCTCAAGAATTGAGCTCGAAGTGCCGTTAAATGGAATTATTTTATTACACTTACATTTAATTTTTAATCAACGTATCTCCCAAATAACAAAAATAATATTAAGCTAAATTCATTAATATTCTTACGAACGTACAGAACATTATTTAAAATGTGTTGAGAGTAAACAGTCAGTATTCTGGTTTCCTTAAATTTTTCCCTAAGTGATGTATTCGAGGCTAGCTTCTAGACTACACGAAAAGCTCGCTTCTGCAGCCAAAAAAAGTTGTTTATGTCAGCTGTGTTCCCCCACAACAGTACGCCATAAGATGTATGTGGAAGTAACTAAATTAAACTGTCCTGGCTGTATGTTCATATGAAATTCGTCTGTTTCTTCTAACTGGTAACGCCGAACTATGTCTATTCGCAAGCTTTATGATATGGGGACCACACTGCAGTTTAGAGTCTAGTATTATTACTCCAAGGAAAATTGTCAAATTCACTAGTTCCAATGTCTCACCATATAAAAGCACACTGGTTGGAACTTGCTTAAATTATGCAATGTGAATTTAACGCATTTAATCTTTTTGCTTGTCAGTAGTTAATTATTAACGCTAGACTAATGTAGCGTCTTTGAGAGGGGTATAACAGCAATAGTGTTACGAGACCTACATGAAATAAATTATTTTTTTATTTTTTTATTGCAGAACCTAACAGTTGGGCCAGGTAAGGTGACTGATCACCAACGCACAGCGACACCCACAACACCAGAGGTCTCGCAGAAGAGATTGAAAGTCTTTTGGAGATAAGTAAGCTGTTTTCTGGAAGTTCTCTAAGTAGTATCGGTCAGGAAGCACCGAAGGAGATATCAAGCTGATTCCATTAAGAAGTATAATGTCTTTCCTCTGTTCAACAGCCCTATATTTGCAAACAATTTTTCATCTAGCAAATGTGAGTAGTCATTACTATTATTTATGAGTCCACTCAAGTTGTGCGTACGTGCAGGCTGTGCGGTCGCCATTCAGCGGGCCACACTCATTGTGCCATTGTGCGTCCGTCAGTGGCATCCCAAACATGTATTCTCTATCGAGCGGCGGAAAAAAATCAATGTTTACCTTTATAGTCGAGCACATATTTTTAATACAAAGTAAAGTTTTATAATAAGCAACGCTTACAGAGTAACGCCTGTATATAAAAGTATAATGTGTTGTGGAATTATAGGTGTGATGAATGAAACTATCTCTGACTATGAGGGTACGGAGAGATGAAGTTCGACGAGGATAGCCGTTGCTCGTTCTTTGTCTATGGTCTATGATGTTAATTGAAATTAGATATTGATATTTTGGATAAGTAGGGCTATAATATCTAGTATAACCTAGGATATTATAAGTTATTCATCATCATCATTATCAGCCCTTATTAGTCCATGCTGGGCATACGAATTTTTCAATGAACGCCAAGACGACCGGTCTCCTGCTACTCGCGTCCATTCCAGACCGGCTACTGCTACTAACTTATTATTCGTGCGAAATGCCACTTTTTCCTAATAATAAAGAGGCATTATTTCATTTTTGTTCAATTACACATTTTATGTTAAGAAGTATCACGATTAAATATATACTCTATGGCAATTACATGTGATAGACAGACTACATAAGTTGTGACTTACTCCAAAGTATCTAATGCAAAAATTTTTGTTGATCGTCTAATATTTCCGATCGAGTTTATACTCTTCTCTCTTTATAACTCTATTCTCTAGCTAGAGGAGGACGATAGGACGAAAAGCGCAGATACGTTCTCATCTTCATGCCTATACATTGCGACAGGCTCTGTGTATGTTTATTGAAGTTGGTTGTTAACAAAAAGCACCGATCTTTCTGTTGCGGTGTGTAAACTATGCAATGAAAGCTTAATTTGATTCATAAAATAAGCTTTTTATGAATCAAATACAATGAAAAATCATATTAAAAATATCCAACAAATATTCTATCTTTACTTTCTAGTAGCCGTACATAGCTACAACACTTATATGGCTCAATGGGTGGTCAGTTCATTCATCACAGTCGTATGGCCTGCCCTGGAAGTGGAGACAAATATTTCCGTTTAGTTTCTCTAGCGTTTACGCTTTTTCAACGGTTTACGCAAACAATGTTACGGATATTGAAATAGAGTTCCGTATTGTAACACGCTATAATGAGCGTGTACTTTCTGTGTGTTATAAGGATAAAAATCTCGATTCAAATGTTTGTAGTTGAAATAATTAATTTTATTTTTATTTTATTTATACTTTATGTACATACGTAATTATTTTAAAACTAAATAAATACTAAGAGAAGTACAAGGGTGTATTTATCTCTTTTAGAGATATCTACCAGCAGACCAAAGAAAATTGAGAAAGTTTTTGCGGAAAGTACGGTACTTAACAGATTTAAAGAAACAATTGCAAAAATATATAAAATAAACAAGGTTACAACATATGCAATATATATACAAATAATAAACCTACATATAATACTGAATACAAAATATACCTACATAACATATTTAAATAAAATAATATATATACCTACTATGATGGATTGTGGACTTAAATGTAAAGATGAAAGTAATGCTTCTTCACCCGGGGCCTGAAAGCGCCAGCTGATGAGCTCTCTTGTATCTCAGTGGAAAGATCATTCCACAACTGAGCTGTACGAACTGTAAAGGAACTTTTGTAAAATAAAGAGCTAAAGGAAGGAATAGATGGAGCTTTTTTTACAGCACATGATCGAATGGGCCTGTCGCTTGGGGGAGTGTAAGAGAAGCGTTCGGAAAAATAGGAGGGAGAGGAAGAGATCAATCCTGGTACGTAGTTGCTACTACTAATGAGTATGGCCTGTGATTTTTTAGTGTTAACGAGGAGACCATAAGTGTCAGCCCACTCCTTTATATTTTGTAGGACACAATTTACGACGTTTATAGTATGTATAAACTATGTCATTTGATGTAGAGTGCATATAAAACTGCAAATCGTCTGCATATAAATGAAAAGATGAGGAAATTATTTTGGATATTTCGTTCATAAATACCGCAAACACTATAGGTGATAAGACTCCCCCTTTCGGAACACCAGCAATAAGGTCACACCACTCGGAACAATGGTCGGAAGTGTAAATACGCTGCTTGCGACTTCTCAGGTACGAGTCGAATTAAGGAAGAGCTGATTGCGATATACCTATTGGTTTGAGAATGCCTAGCAATAAGTTATAATTCACTGAATTAAACGCAGTGCTAAAGTCCAATAACATAAGAATAGTGAGCTTCCTGTTGTCCATAGCTAACCGTATATCATCCGTTACTTTCAATAGATCCGTAGTGGTACTGTGTAATGGCCGAAATCCTGATTGGTAGGGACTGAGGAGGTCATTTGTGTGAAGAAAAGAAGAAAATTGTTTGGATGCAACTTATTCAAGAATTTTAGATAATATTGGCAAGATTCAGATGGGTCGAAAATAATCCCATACGGATAGATACATTTTTCTTAAATTTTCTATGTATACATTTGTACGTCTGTGTGTATGTCCTAAGGTGTATTTCTAGTTCTTTTACGGTGTGATCAAAGTTATGTGTATAAAATCGAGGGGTACGGCTAGTACATATTTATATAAGTTTTATAAACCGAATAGTGCTTCGTATTGTTTGAATATTTCTCGATAGAACCTACCATAACTAAACGTTACTTAGTCAGTCGTGATGATCGTGAGTTATTTAGATTACTTAGTCAGTCGTGTCACAGCACTAGCGTCGCCGAAAGTAGTAGGTCCCCCCGAAAAAAAAACCGAAGTTTAGATTACCTTTTTTGACAGCCCAGGCTGCTGGAGAACCCTTCTCGGATCAAATGCTGATATTTTAAGTTAAAAGATTTTTATGATAATTACAGTTGAGTAAAATATAGTGCCATGTTATGCTACTGCCGAACTAGACATCTCATTAACACCCAATACAGCAAGATATAATAAGTACAGCTTGCGTTAATCGAAACAACTAAATAATTATAATTCTTCGGGTGCTTTTAATAACTTGTGACATCAGTACATCTGTCATATCAGTCTACCCGTGACCACGGTTGCTGTAAAGCTTCCGAAACATCGGGCTAGTTCAATAATTAAATAAACCGCGATAAAATCAGTAAAAGTAGATTCATTGTAAGAAGAGGTCGACGTCTGCGTAGCAGTTTTTAGCTGTTCAATTCTCAGCTCTACTTTCATAGGTACTATAAAAACGATTTTTTTTTCTTACATTATATTTTAATTTAAATATATTGCATATTCCTCTTTTGTCCTTTTTACCCAGTCATTTTAACCAACATTCTGCAAATAAATACATATTCCTCTACAACTTGAAGTGAGAGATTCTTTATGTTTATTAGGGCAAATATGAGTACATCATTATTAGCCTTCATCGGTCAACTGATGGACATAGGCATCTTTCAATGAACGCCATGAGGACCGATAATCTGCTACTCGCATCCATCCCGGACCAGTTACTGCACGGAGATCGTCTTCCCACCTGGTGAACTGTCGACCGACGCGGCCTTATTTCAAAACCGTCCCATCTGCTTCTTACTGTCCCATCTGCCATCTGTTCTTCTGAGTATGTGACAGGTCTCAAGTCGCGCGATATCGGACACTTTAGTTCTCTGCCTTATGACTTCGTTACGAATTCTATAGATAGAAAACTCTATTCTTTTGGATTATCTCTATTTATTATGGAACTATCGAGAGCCGTTGCATATATCTAATGCAACGGCTCTCGATGGTTCCCTGTTGTATGCTATTTTTTCGGACAAATCAGTTTTAGCTATTATCAAATGGTCTTAAGTGGAGGAAATTGTGGAGGGCCTAGACCGATCTTCAAACCCGAAAAATATCTTTCATTCTAAAAAAATTAACTAAACTCTATCGAGTGGTATACCACTCGATACAGTTTAGTTATAAGTGCCTGCTGGGACTTATAAGTTACAGTTTTATTGCATTTCTTTGTGTTTGAACACATGCGCACTTCATTCTTTTGTCTACAAAGGAGCATCTTCACAGACAAAAGGAGTGTACAAGTGTTGGATTCGTCACCTAATGACTGTCCAGCGTGGGAGCTGCGCCGGACTCGCATTCGCATCCGGCCTACCTGACTTAATACTTTTTTTCTAATTCCACTTAAAGTTTCTATGAATTGTTCACTTCCACATACAATTGCTAGCGCGAAATATTGGAAAAAAATGAATGCGTTACGTTTCTTGTGATTGTTTGAAAC
>JAFELO010000012.1:456487-479519 GCA_017140195.1 Eumaeus atala | reverse complement strand
AGATATGAAGAAGAATACAGTTGCAATTGTGAAATTTACAAAAATAAACGCAACAAAGTTTATTTTTTATTTTTTTAGGAGGATTAACGAGCACTTGGTGACTACTGACGCCCATAAACATTCGCATGTTTGCACATTGCTCTCCTTCCCTAATTCTCTAACGACCAGGCGACTGCTCGCAAGCCACACGAAACGCGACATCAGAGCTGTCACTTTACGGCAGTTCAATAATTTCAATGGATAAAACTTTTTTAACGGAAACATTATAGCGTTGACACTATAGAAAAGCAAAGCAAACCCTGTATTAATAGCAATCGAAGATGTGAAGAAATAAAATGAGACCAACATATTTTATTGACATTCGAAAGAGGCATAACTTAAGCTCGTGAAAAGTTGAAATAGGGAAAAAAAATACTCTCACAGATTTTAGGTGTTTATTCAATTATTTAACCAGCTAATGTTTCAGAAGCTCTACAGCGACCATGGTCTCGGGTAGAGTCTGCCCGCAAATCCGTAACAGTAGTTTTATTTTAATGAGTAACGTTCGCGTAATCTTAAGACATCAATATTGTGGTTTCAATTATCGAATGCAAATCAAAGTGTATACAACGATTTCACTACTAAATCTACCTGCCCCTCGTAGGATCTTGTGAATGAACGGCGAGAAACTTCCGTTGGTTCACCAATTTCACGCATCACACTTAAGCACGGACATTTACCGCACTGTGAAGTAAAGCATCAAAAGGTGAACGACATCCCAACTACAAAGGATTATATATTAATGGATTTTGTGAATGAACGCCTCTGGAGAATTGCGGCTCGACTTGTGTTTATTTTGTATAATGTATGTTCGTTCATTTGGAAAATACATTTGCAATTTGTAAAACTAACTGTTACCCGTGATTTCGTCCGCGTGAACTGGCGATAAAACCACGTACAAAAGTTATTATCTCCGTAGCCTATGTGTTATTCTGATGCTATTAGGTATGTTAAAACCCATTCAGTAGTTTTATGTGAAAGTGTTAATACCTATTCACGCGTGCAAGCTTTCTCGTTTATAATATTATTAGGATAGATATGTTGATAGTAGAAGGAGTCACAGCAAGGAATCATCATCATCGCCACCAGCAGTCATAAAATTCCCCTGCTGGACATAGGTCTCCCCAAGAGAGTGCCACTAGTCACGGCCACAAGCTGCCTGCTGGACATAGGTCTCCCCAAGAGAGTGCCACTAGTCACGGCCACAAGCTGCTTGCATCCATCGGATTCCCGCGATCTTGGCCAGGGGATCAAGGCACATACGTTCATTTGGAGCTTTGTGCCTTCCGTAGCCGAACAAAACACACTCTACCCGGCCTATGTTCGGCTCTCATCATCACCAGTCGGACAACGTCCAATGCTGGACGTAGGCCTCCCTATAATATAATCCTCAGCTAGTGTCCTCTATAATCCTTACTAATGCGGCGATAACAGAGCACTAATTGTGTTTTGAAGTCATGCTTCTTTTAGGGCGTTAGGATAAAATGATGAAAGTAAATTTTTGCGAAGCGCGCGCACACCGTCACGAAAAACCGACATCCTATAGTTAGCAATAGTCAACATTTATGTTCTCAAAAAAAAAGTTACCATAATACGTTGGAACTTTCAATGTATTTTTCCAATTGTTAGTGTCATTTTTTCGTAGAACGTAGAATATAATAAGGCGAAAGATATTTTTTTTAAATACCTGTCTCTTGTTACGCCAATGATGTATAACTATTAACGGGTACACACAAGTACACACTATTTTCGCAACTTCTCTCATATTTACCCGTCTATTCTTTTTTTCATAGTTCATATTTTAGGTACAACAAAATTTTCTATACTTCAAATGTACCTAAATGGTAGCATATAACGCCTTGGATATGACAAATATTAATAACGATAAATTAATCATATCGATAAATAATTTATTGTTATCGAACAATACCAATAGATAGGCGTTAAATCGTTCTTATCATTATTGTTTATTATCTTTAAATATTGTATAAGTACTTGAGAATAGATAAAATCAGTGCTATTTCTTATCTAAATATTATCTGTCTTACAATTTTAATTAATATGATATATAAAAGTCATTGTGATATCTATGTCCTATTTAATGATTAAATAACAGTAATTAATTACGAGAAAACAAAGGACGAAATATACGGCAGATTTCTAATTGTATTTCTATAATGTTGCAAAATTGCCTTAAATAAAGTTGGCAATCAGTAATTTGTATTGCAAATATTATAAAACAAGGTCCCAAAAAGATCTCAAAGTCTACTGAACGGTTTATCATACTTTCACCCGTGGGTGATTCCCGAATGGTTTTAGAGTGTTATTTTGTTTTCTTAAAAGAGCAGCCTACCTATTATTATTAGCTATTCACGGGTAAAGCAGGGGTGGATCTTTATAGAATAGGGGTGGAAACGAGCATGCGGAGCCTTTTTACGACTACGGACGCCTATGAACATCCACATAATTACTATGCCGATGCGTTGCCCTACTTCCCCTCCACCCAATGGGCCACCGGCTACTCGCAAACCGTATGAAACGCAACACTGATGATATCACGGCGGTATTTTGAGAGCGAGAAGTGCCTCTCCGGTCGTGCCGGTCCAACTCCGCTGCAATGCAGTATGGTGCTATCTATTGCAAAAACTGGAAGAATTAGAACTAATCTATATTATTGGATCGCTACTATTGTAAAAAAAAAACATTTAATGGCAGCCAGTTATGGTATAAGTTTCGAAACAAAATAGTAGGTCGAGCTCAAGGAGGCCCTCGAGGGAGGAGAGGAGGTGATCCGGTCCCCTCGGCCAAGGTAATAATAGCTACTTTAGCTAATCCTAAATAGCTGTCGGGATGTATCCTTCCCAACTTGCGAGAAAGGGGGTGATCTGGCCCTCTATCAACCACAACATCACCTAGACCGTCGCCCGACGTGTCTTATAGTAACAGATGAAACTGGACACTTCCGTCAGCACAGTGCGGTCAAAAAAGGGGGAAGATTCGTAGCAGCTGCTATGGGAGCGAGATGATTGTTACTAGTCACTGATTGCTGATTATTTGTAGGTATTTACGTCTTACGACACAGTTAAGGCATGCGGTATTAAAAAACCGGCCAGGCGTGAGAGTGAGGCGTAGTGGCTATATGACAGTATATACGTTTATAAAAAACACGTTTATTGTATGGGAGCCCTAAGTAATTAATTTAATCATTTTTTTATTATTTGGAAAGTTTCAACTTTAACTAAAATTCGCCGATTTTTTGCCCCCTTTCCACAAACCCCGTTGGCACTACATTTTCCTTACTCTTTACCGTACTCTCCACTATGAACTAATTTACGTTCATCCCGCAACAAACACCTTTTGGAACTATCGGAATTCATATATATGATTCAGTTTATGGTACACGTCTATAAAATATACGTGAATATCTACATCCAATTAGATACATTATAATTTTTAAGTAACTTCATTTAATCTAATATTTCTGTATAATTTAAACGTGACAATGTATTGTTATTCGATAACCCCAGCGCTCCAATAACTATGACGTCATAGTAAAGTCAGGAGTCACATATGGGCAGAGTACGAGCAAAAGAGCGTAACAAGTGGTCTCTTTCATTCCATCGGGCGATGCGTTCATAGATCAATTAGAAGCCAATGAATAATTGGGAAAAAATATATAAAGACACAGTTCGATTAATAATTGTGTGGCCCACGGGGAGGGGGGGGGGGGTCAGGTGAAAAGGAGGGCAACGCATCGGCATAATTATGCTGATGTTCATGGACATCGATAGTCGTTGAAACGCTCTGATAGCTCGTTTGCGTAAAAAAAATGTGTAAAGTAATAGGATAGGATAGGATAGGATAGGATAGGATATAAAGTCATAGGATCAATTAATAATTATAGAAAAAGTATATAAAGTTTATTTATTTATCGAAGTTTTAACATGAATTTCCTTCAAGAAGTGACAATACATTCAATCAACTGCAATTGAGAACCGTTATTACGTCTAATTATAGCGTCCGCAAAATGATTTACAGACAACCAGCTTTTTTAGTGTCAATTGATTACACGTTAATGCCCTAAAATACCACCCAACGAAAGGCTCTACATGTTCGCAAAGGCTTCACATTGTCTAGTCTCATCATAATGGCAGAGCAACGACAAATCCTTTTAGCGACGTGGGTATCTTTCCAGTGGGAAGTATAAAGGACCAATTATAAACATGGCTTGCTTGGATATTTTAAAGATCCATCGCTTCCGAATTTCGAAGAAATGCTGAATGAGAATGGGATAGGGATTAAAGATATTTATTATGAGGATGGACATCCGGATAATATTAATTGTCGAAAGGTTTTATATAAAAACTTCTGTTGAAAAATATGTGTTTCATAAGTAACGTCTTCAAAATATGTACTTAATTATTGTGATTAATAATTAGGTATTTCATACGTACAAATAATATTTAACTGTTTTTATCTCTGAGATGAATATGTATGAAATTAGTCAATGACTGATCATTAAAGATGACAAATTGTTTGTGTATATTTATAAGGACATTGCTGTGTACTGTTTGTTTGTTCAATGCTCTCTTTTATTTCTAAGCTTCTTTTATGTACTTACCTTCTATATCCGCTTCTAATTCTCTTCTTAAACTTTAATGGTGTTGCTGGGAGAGATCTCTAATAGAGACACACATACATACATACACACCTATATAGCACGCCTATGTACTATTCCTAGATTTTAAGTTAGATTTAACAAATTCTATGTATGTACATAAATAATAAATAAAAAAATACAGATTATATAATTTTGTGCGGTCTAATGTAATCTAATTATTATAATAAACCCAGGTTTGACAAGATCAGAAATCTAAACGACTGTGTCTGCATGTGTATAGCAATAACTACTAAGTCGATAATTTTCCCTGACGTGCCAAAAAAATTATAACTTCAAAAACTTTATTAATCTTATATTTTGCTTTTATATAGTTACTAGAATGATGACGGTTGCTGATAGGGGACGCCTTTGGCCTTCCATCGAATGTTTTCAAAAACGATATGAACTGATCGTGTTCCTTGACGATGTTCACCTACGTCTGTTTTCAGTGTTCCATCTATTGATTGATTTGTCTACTGGAGATAGAGTTTTTATAACAAAATTTTACTTCAAGTAACCAAATTCATCGACCACCGATCAACCGTTAACATTTTGGTAACTATATAAAAGCAAAATATACAATTCAATAAATTGTTTGAAGTTATTCTTTTGGCACGTCAGGAAAAAATTATAAGTAAAATTTTTACGAAGCGAAGGCGCATACAGGCACGAAAAATCGATACTCTGAACTTAGCTATAATCAACATTTTAGTTTTGCTCTTGTTACGCTAAAATAATATAACTTCTAACGCGTGCACATAAGTACACACATATTTTTTTACTGAGATCAAATCCATCGTAAGAAAAAAAAAACTACAAATTAACTGTTTACAGCTGATAATTGTAAATTATTTATCTATTAAGAGTACAAAGTTACATTGAATGAACTACGAGCGAAAAGTTCAACAGTAAACATTGGGCTTAGAAAACAATTCAAAAAAATTCGCGATTAATTCTTACAATTCTCAAACTTATTTATAGCTGGAGCATTTGGTTTTGTCAGGGGGCAGAACCCCCGCTGGAAACCCATCTCTTTTCAAAGTACTTTCAAAAGTGGACAATTACAGTGGACGCTATTCACTTTTATTACTACTATAGAAAACTTATTACGTTATTCTAAAAAATAATTTAATTAATATCTTTTGTTTATGTTCGACTCTTTTAATGTTTTCCACGTGTTAACGTGGAAGTTATAAATGTCTTGTTAAACATTTTAACATGCATTTTGATTTATAATTGTTTTTTTCAATTACAGTCAATAATTTAAATTTGCTCGTATTATATTTTCAAATATTTTTATCGTTTCTTGTATGGAAGATGTAGAGATATCTTGTCTCTACACTCCATATCAGAAACTGAGAAGCCACTTTTGTTTTTTTTTCTTTTGCTTTTCTTTTTCTCGTTTGAGTTATACTTCTAACTCAAAGGCTGCCTAAACAATTCCTAAGCCATAAAATCACCTCTCATCATAGAGCTATCAGAGCGCTCGATTTGGACGCGTTATGATAAAGATAATTAATCATGTCCCTACTAAATGACCATTAGCCAGTGCTGAATCATGCACCTAACACGGTGGTCGTCTAAAACCCCTGTATCTGGACGCTCAATAATTTAATAACTTCCATCCTTTATGTCCTCTTAAATCTTTTAACAACTTCAAAGCAATGTTGTTAAAAGATTTATAAGTGTAATTTAGTTCAGATGCCTTTAAAGGCTGTACGCGTAGGTGGCCAGATAATTATTATACTCTGTGGCTCATTAATTGACGTTTGACAGTTCCATCCACAACAATCAGCGGGGCGCAATTATTGCGGTGGCACCGGAAATGTCAACATCGACGACTCAATTCCTCACCTTACGGTACGACGACACGGGAGAGAGCTATATCGAACAGCTAGCTAAATGCATGAAACGAATGACGTATGTTCCAGTCATAATCTTCAAAAGCCCAGTTGTCCAGCAAAAACGTTACTTTTAAATAACGAGGGATATGTAAACTACATCATATACACGAATTTTCATATTAGATGCAGGATGATATGTAACAAAATATATTACACCTTTCGTCTTAGATGTTGGAAAACAGCTCTGCACGTGTTTTCTAAAGTTTACGATGTCGTATATCATTTTTTTAAGTTTCTAATACATCCTACCAATATACTAGAAATTTAAGAAACATATTCTTAAATATTAAAAAATAAAGTTTAAAATCGTCTTTTAAATTGTATAATTGTAATTTACATAATATGTATCGAAGTGTTTTGTTTAGTCATTAGAGAATATAAACTAACGTAATACGAACTAATCACTTTGAAATAATAAGTTGGTCTCCTGTTATTTTTAACCAAATAATACATAAAGAGCTTGTTTTAATAAACATTTCGGTCTATGTAGTCCCTCAGTGATGAACATAATAGCGTCGAGCAATGGAAGGACGAGTTCCACAGAGCAGGCAACCGCTAGCCGCTTTGATATCGATTTTCTGATTTAGCCTCCCCTTGCTGATAACGGCTGACGAGCAGGTAACTCGCTACTTACAGCTTGCATACCATTTATTTAAATATCATTATTACTATATAATTTTAACGAATGAATATTATGATATACAATATTATGGTAGGAATGTAAATAATATATATGAGGTACTCTCTCTCTCCTCGGCCTAGTTCATGTACGATAGTTGACTTAAGTATAATTTCATTTAATTCGTATCTTTATAGGTATGAAAAATGTTTTTATAAGGTAATAATATTAAAAACACTATTTTGTACCAAGTATTTTACAATAGGTTATTCTAGAACTTAGAACAATGCACAGGCACAAAAAGGCGGCCTTACCGCTACAAGCGATCTCTTCCAGACAAACGTTTATTTAAAACGAGACAGAATACAAAGAAAAGTAGTTGTAGTTGGCAAAAACATTGTATATATATATATTATTCTAATAATATATACAGACATAGACATACATACATACATACATAAGGTAATGTTCTTTGAGGCGTTTTTTAAATGTCGTAATAGTTTCGATGTGGTTGACATATCTTACTGTGAAATCCCAATAAATGGTTAGAAAAGAATCATCAGTTAGACACCTCTGGCCACGATAATAATAGTTAAACTAGATATTATAAACATTCTCATATCCTCGTTGCAGTTGGTTTTGATTTTAAAAGCGGCCATGTCGCGCTTGACGCAGTCCTCGAAGCAGATGTCGCTGGCGCCCAGCCGGTCTTTGCGTGCGCGACCTCGGGAGAGTTTGAGAGGGAAACAAGTGTGCACCATGCATGCACACGTCCAAGCCGTCGTAACCGTCTCTGCTTCAGCATGGCGGTGGTAGTGTGCAACTGTGCAGATGGCGCTTCCTCGTTTCTGATACATGAGATGGGATCATAATCCCTCTATGAAATACCGAGAATGATTCGAAGACATTCAATACATGAGATGTATGAGTCGAAGTGGGGACGGCGTCACGTCGCGTCAGCGCCGAGACCATTCTAGATACCGCGGGCGAGGTGCCCCCAACAAAAAAAAATGCATACTGAGGGTACATGTCTTGAAGATTTCAGTACGAAGACTTCAAGGAATAAATGCTTAGATGTTATGTAAGTTATGTGTGACCCAGCTTCATGAAAGCCACTTTCAGTAGACAAACGTTGGCACTTTGGTACGGTTTCACAGCTTACCTACATTAAAGTATTACGTAGCCATTCAATACTTTTTTATATTCTTACCAGCACATATGTGTATATTATTAATTATTTCTAACCGAACCTCAGAATTCGAAATATGTAGTTTATATTCTAGTTAATTTCCAAATAATTAGTAAGAGCTATAATTTCCATGGTCCATTGCAGTAGAATTGGTCCGACACGACCGGAGAGGGACTTCTCGCTCAGATGGCTCCACCGTGAAGTGACAGCTATGCTGTCGTGTAACATATAGTTTGTGAGTAGCCAGTGGTCCATAGGAGAGGAGGAGAGAAAGAGAGCAACAAATCATTAGGATAAATGACCACCTATGATAGAAAATAATAATAATTAATTAACCGGAACTTTAATATGAATCTAAGAAACCAGTCATTAGACTAATTAAATGCTAGTTATACTTGAGTAGATAGTCATAGTTACACTGGCTGGTCAGTAGATACTGACTAGAGCTGAGACCTAATGTGGGTTGGTACAATTGGAAACTGTTAGTGAAGTGTCTTTGATCTAAGGTAAAGGAATCGCCATTACCTACTACAGTGTACACGCTTTAAAAAGTGATCTCAGGATCGTAAAGCTCCAAAGTATACCCATTCATGCACGTGTTTTCCGACAAATCTTAATATATCTAAGAGATAATATCACTCACATAAATCATATATATTTTATTTATAAATCATACAATTAGACAATACGATGACGGAACAGATAAAAAACGCCAATAAAATATGGTATTAATAAAGATACTCGCGGACGACGCTTTCCTTTGATTGGACGGCAATTTATTGTGCGGAAATGCCGTTACTCGGTAATATTTCCGCTCCGAACTGTTCATTTTCCCTTTTTTTGACAAAAAAGGGCGCGAGACGTCTTAATCGAAGTTATCAATTCGACCCTTCGTATAGGGGCACGAGTTTTTTTCTACGACTTATCGAGTCGATATTTTTTACGAATCGTTTATATAGTCTTCCAGATTAAAGTAAACATCGCAACGGGAGTCCGCATTAATATTAATTTAGTGCGCATTTGTTACGCAACAAAATATGTTATGTTAAGACCGGTGATTAAGACATTGTCCTGAATATTTTTTAGCATTTATAAGTAAAATGTCTTTAAGTTTTGAGTTCCGCTTAGACGAACAGATGGCCAGTAGGCCAAAAGAATCCCAGATTAGGGAGAAAGATCCGGAAGAGAATTTTGATGATTTTAAGCTTTAGATGAATGTTGGTGAGACATCGGATCCTTCATACAGAATATCAGCGAAGAGTAATATTCGCGTTTACTTTGTGAAGAAGAGAAGGGACGACCTGAGAAGCTCAGATCGTGATAATGATGGCATAAACTAATAGCTCATCATAGCTTAAAACAATTATTCAATTCAAGGACATATAATTTGGTAAAAATCAGTAAAGCCGTTTCGGAGGAGTAAGGCAACTAACATTGTGACACGAGAATTGTATATTAACATATAAGACATTATTTACAGAATTTTTAGGAGAATTAGATCCGCTTTATAGGTTTCGGTTAGAAGTAATTTTGATTTACTGAAGAGTTAAATATCGATCAAGTAGTCGACAATACAATAATATACACCTGTGAAACCGGCCCTTGGAGTCTTTTAGACTTAGTAGAACATAATTGCATATATTTTATTACTGTAATCAATATATTACATTAAATGAGTAACTTAGTTCTCTACAAACCAAAGTTTGCAAGTTTATTCCAAACACGTCCTACGAGATACCAAATTTAATACATACAATCAACAATAATAACTTACATAAAAAGTATACTCTTTATACTATTTCCACAAATCTATTAATTTAAAAAAAAGAAATATATATATATATATATATATATATATATATTTAACATGAAGGTATTCCACTTATTTATGGTAATGGTTTATCTATGAATTATAGTTTTAAATGTTATTAATTATTTTGCAAAAACATGTCATTGAAACTTACAATAGGTATAATCTAAAAATTGTTCATGTATTTTATAATTAGTAAGTTGTTTATACAATTACACATATTACACATTTTAGATACTATTCATAATTTTGAAATATGTCAAAGGAATAAAATATGTCAAACAAATTGTTACAGTTAATTAAATCTATTGATAAATAAATGATTGTTTTATGTCCGAATATTAAAATAATAAATAAAAAAACTTAATGTTGAAATTATAAATTACTCAAATATATTTAGTATTATTAACAGTAAAGCAGTTCAATATTATAAATAGTTATCTAAAATACACGAGTGTGAGGAACATTGTTGAGCATTTATGAGAATATTTGATTTTTTTTTACGATTCATTTCGAGTGTTACTAGAGCGACCATTTTCTTGCCTTGCCTTGTTACATGCAGGTACTTTATGTTTTTGTTTTTATCGAATGAATAATCTTCTTTGTTTCGATGTTCAGAAAATGTAGAATACGGGGTGTATTCTACATCAACTAAATCAACAATTATAAAATTAACATCTATAACAATACTTATTTCTGTTGTTACGATAATGCTAATACTGGAATGGAAAAATAATACATTGTGGTGTGGATGCGTAAGACAAATGATTACAAAACGGGCTGGCCCTACGGAATCGAGTTATAACCCCAAACTGCTCGCATCCGATGCGGTGATATACGGGGGTATTTCCTGACACCGGCCAGTAGCTACTTGATTTAGCGGAAAGTCAGATAAAGCCTAACGCGAACAACAAAAAAATATCATAATACCGGGCCATAAACATGACGGGCCGTCGTAAACCTTTATGTGCGTTTAGTTGGCACGTGAAAAATGGGTGTTGCGATACAAATAGAAAAACTAAAACATTTTCCTGGCAACATTTGCGCCACGACGATGTAATTCTGTCGTTCGTGATGTAATGGATACCCGATATATTGACGTCACCTACGTAAAGGTCACACTCTAATTGATCGATTTAAAGATGTACGGGCTGGTTTGAATATAGTTTAGGCGATATATTCAAGCACGGATCGAATTGGAAGCGCATAATGTGCGTCCAACTCGACCTCGGCTTTACGACTGCTCCATCATGCTTTCGACGATATTTTTATGTAAAAAGAATCACAAATATCATTATAACATTCAACGTATTAGAACTGTAGCACAATAACATTTTTCGATTTGTAATCTTAAAACGACTAAGCGTTATTGTTGATGTTATTATCATGTACAGTATTATCTATGTGCTATAGTATATCCAAATTCAAATTTAAGGTACAACAGTTAATTAATTATTAACACCACATAGCATGCCTTTTATATCAATTACAGAATTATGACATGAGCTCCAGTTTCACCGTTCTCAATTATTGTCATGAGTTTATTATTATCATATCACAAACTTACGGCAAACATAATTATCAGATAAATTTTGAATTTCCGTGCCCCCGTCTCGGAATTGAACAACTGTCAAATTGCCTATCTTAGTTGACGGTTCGCGTATCTTGTCGTATGAGTATAATTTAAAAAAGGAACAAGCTTGCGTTCTGTAAGATCACTACAGCTGCCATTTGATATGAAGACACGTTTGGAAATATGCTAATTTCTATTATTTTCCTTTTAGACTGTATATATTTATACTTGTAAATATACAAAAGTTAACAAGTTCTTTTCGTTCACAACCGTTTATTGTGAACGAAAACTATTTGAATAAATAATGGTTATTTTTTTTTTTAATTTAATTTTGTTTTGTAAAATATAATACATCTAAACGCGGACATTGATTACTGTGCGACGTTGTATGCTCGTCAAATTTCAAAATTAGGTAATAATGAAAATTCGATGGTGGAACCATTGGTTTACGAAAAAACAAGATATACGATTTCATATTCAACTGTCATTGTAAAGCATCCGTGATTGTATATAAACACATTTTTGCGCAGTGTCTACCTAACATGTATGATTTTAAGTAAAATTTACAATGCAGATCCTATTATAAGTTGAGCAAAATTTTAACATATTTCCTTGAAATGTAAACTTTACGCCCATGCGTTAACGTTGTTTTTACAAAGTGCATAATTTAACAGTTGCAAATTTGGCCGGTTTCGAGAAGCTCACTGTATAATATCTTGACATTTTTTGTCTATGGGTGGAACCTAACAAAGTGAATACAAGCATTTAATTATACTTAGAGCGAGGTATTTATTACCTAGATAGTTGTAACGTTAGTGGTAACCGATTAAACCGGTCAGTTTTACAAAAATCTTATTGATTTACCTAGTTGCCGGATTTTTGTACTTTTACGCTTTAACAAATTTAGCCTTAACAAATTGCGCTTGAAATACACGGTAGAGGACTTCGGAACATCGTGATGGTGCTGTGAAATTTTGAACTTTGACGCCGAAATCCTGTAATGAAATTCAGCTGCACGTATTAGTCCGAACAATTCCTCGGACCACTCCCCGTGATAAATGCGGTAGGATATGCACAGTGAATTGACATCTCTACTCAAGACACGAATATCAAGCTGGTTGGAAAGACCAAGGCTATCGACGATTCGAGTTCTATACGTTACTATACACACACACACTCTACGTTGAATACGGTGAATATGGTGGAATTCAATTGAATTCCACCATTACCAAACCAAACTAAACACGCCGGCCTCCAGAATTTTTAACATCTGCGGACAGTGCCTGATCAATCTCAGTGGTCTTCCCCGGTACCTAAAATAAGAAATAAATAATTGTAGGTACCTATTTTTATCAAAATAACCAATAAGAAGAAACCTTGGACCCCAAGAATGCCCGGCGACGGAAAAAGCGAGATAAGCTGGACTACTTTCGAATGGGGCCACCTATCTAGCTCTAAACAGACAGGTGTGGAAAGAGAGTAGATTGAGGCATACCAGCGATTAATAATATCAATCTTACTATCAAAACAAACCTATCAATCGTCAAAAGAGACTTGTTGTTTAAATTAGCCAACAAACAAAAAATCCATGGAAACGCACGAACGATATTTTGCAATATCACGAGCTAAAATCACAAGGAAGGGAGTTATTAATATTCGTTAGGCACATAACGTGTTTATTAGCAAGTATGAACCGGCGAGGGCGGGTTAGCCGCAAATGGGAGGCGCGCGTGGCGTGTAAGCTCTCACCGACGTTCTTCAAGCTGGCGTGCTTCATTTTGATTTACTTACCGGATTAGCATGTAACAGTACTACAATCGTGTTCAGCATTCATATTACATACTCTGTTCATTATTTTAACGACAATCATGTAATACTTTGCATTTTTTATTGCAGTTTTTTCTCAGGCTTCAGGCATTTGTTGGACATTATTATAAAGCTTTTCGCGACGATATAGTGATTCGTGTTATATTTATGTTAACTTCATTACAAAAGTTGAGTGTAAATTACAATATTTGGATGTCTAAAAGTAGGATGCTGTACCTACATTAAAATTAGATATATATAGCCTTTCTCAAAATACTGAAGTAAGTACTCGCCTTTTGTAGTATATGGGAATGGGGAGAGTAGTTGGATATTTTTGACGACAATTGACACCCATATATATTCGCATAAATGTTATTCAGATGTGTTGCCTTCAATGAACCACTAAGTCAATACACCGCAATTACCTACGTCATACCTAACCGGTCGTGACGGCCCAAATCAGCAGCAATGCAACACAACTTAACTAATGTTTTGAGAAGTGCTGGTCATTGGTCAATAATGACTGATGATTTACTATATCGTTGCACTTTGTTTAAAATAGTTGTTCTAATTATAACAAAAAAACTATGGATGTGTTTTATTGCTATTAGCCGGCAGCCATTTCCTAATAGAAAACACTTAGCTATATAAACAACAAATTTGTGTCAACATTTGAATTAACGGAAACGCGTTCGAATACACTATTATGATAGAATTAACAAACGTTGTTAAGACGCTTCAATTTCTGTTAGGTCATTATGTTAGAAAGAACATGTATTAGAAAAATGATCGATGTTATCCCAACATAAGGAAAAGAAATAAGAAAGGTTAGTTTTCAGTGTAGGTTAGAAAAATGTGCGTGTACGCGCATTAGAAGTTATGCTTCTGTGGCGTAACAAGATAATATTTAAAAAAATATATATTTCACCTTATTCAACGTTTGTAACACTAACAATAGTAGATAGTTATTTAATACATGGAAAGTTTTATTCAGAAACATAGAACACAGATTAAATAGAGATCGTGAATATAGTTGTCCGTTCTCACGTAAACATACGTATGTGTACTTTTGCTTTGTTGGTCACTTTTTTAACAAAAGCTAAAATTTTGACTATAGCTAAACTTCAGGGTGTCGGTTTTAGGTGACATTGTGCGTGCGCATCGTAAAATTTTGCGCTCATATTTTTTTCCTAATGCGCCAAAAGTAAAAAAGTAGAATGTGCAACATAGAAATATATGTTTAACACAAGAGGAGTATATTCTATTGCAGAAAAGTAGGTACTTTCTTCCCTTGGGGCACAATGTGGGTTCTATTTATTCTTTCTTCTTTCAAACATACTTATCATCATCATTCATCATTATCAGCCCTTATCGGTCCACTGCTGGATATAAGCCTCTTTCAATCAAATCAAGAAAACCGATCTACTGCTACTCGCTTCCCACCTGGTGAACGGTCGACCGACACTTCGTTTTCCTAAACGCGGCCTCCACTCCAGAACCTTACTAGACCATCCGGCATCTGTTCTTCTGATTGTGTGACCAGCCCATTGCCACTTCAGCGAGTTTATTCGTCGCGTGATATCGGATACTTTAGTTCTCTGCCTTATGACTGCGTTAGTACTACTACTCCGCTACTGCAAACTTGCGGACCAGTCCTAAATTGAGAGGCCATGTTCCGATCTTAGGATCCGGAAAGCTTCAGTGACCTGGTTGTTTGGTATCCCATTTGCTTCATAGTGACTGTGAAGACGTTAGCCTCGGACAGCGGTCGCGCCGAGTGATGGCGGTTCCATCAATAGGATCGACGACAGGCAGCAGTGGAGCCGGTCCTAAACCTAATCTGCGATTGCCAATCCGCCTGCTCAGCGTGGCAATTACGAGCAATTACCTTAATAAAATGAAATGAATACAAAATTGGGATCGTAGAATTCATCAAAAGTCTCAAATGAAAATTGGTGTCAGCAAAATCGATTAGGTTGGTTTATGAGATATAGGATTTTTATTGATGCCTTCATAGGCGAATCCGAATCGTTCTTGGCTTTTTTATACTATATAGGCCAGTGTAACACGCACGTAACTCCAGATATCGCTGGTTCGAGCAAGCTGGGATTCGAATCCCATCAGGATTTTCTGGTACTCGTGACATAAGTCTTTACGATTCTGAGCACACGACTGACATATTGAGATAAGTCCGGAGAATATTATTTAGATGAATCACAAGATACAACACAATAATTTCAGAACATCAAAGTGAGACAATGAAAGAGACAATACGATTAAGTACAAAAAATGAACCTTATTCTTAGTACATCCACCACCACCCATTCGTGGTGGAAGGGGTGGAGGACGGTTCCCCCAGTCGTGATAGCTCAACGAGCACTTCCAGACCCCACTATAATGCAAGGCCAGCTTTAGTGTCGCGCGTGTCGTAGAGAGGTGGGGTTTCATCGGCCAAGAAAATTAATTATCTGAAAGAAATATAGCGATGCATCCTTTCCATTTCCGGGAAATGAAGGGGTCTGTTCCGTCCCCCTATCGACCACAATCTCACCAACGAAGCTGCAATGGACACTCTCGTTAGCATGGGGCAGTCCACAAAAAAAAGAAACAGAAGCAACGCAAATGGGGAAGCAACTCAGTACATATGAATCCGCAGAAGCTATATATATAATAAGTATATCAATTGTACCCAACGTAGATGTAATCTGCACGGGTTATAGATTAGCACAAATATAATTTACTATGAACAGCTAGGAGCGTTCTCTAATCGCATTGATAGTAACTATCAACAAACACTTCACTACTTTGATACGCACATCGACGCACAACAATTACTAATCATATTTTATTAATATTTAAGAAAGTTATCTCATGATGACATCAGTTATTGTGTATTTCAGGGGTAGCCAACCGGTGGATCGGCATGTCCTAGTAGAGCGCGGCAATTCAAAGTCACAAGAACAGATGCAATGTCGCGGCCCATTGGAGGGGAAAAAGAAATGAGAGCAACGCTTCTGCATGACGCATGGATATCCATGGATGGATATCCATGGGTGTCAGTAGTATCCAATTCTCCGTTTGTTCATACTATAAGTTTGTATTCAAGAATCCCGGTGTAAAAAGTCGATATTAGCCAGAATCAATTTGGCCACTCCTTTGTAGTAGTTAGCAGACGCCTCTGCAAGAGTATAATACTCGGTAATAGTATTGTTCACTCCCATCTACCTATCCTGGGGTCGTCTTCGTCCTAGCCTTATCTCGTTTCTATATCAAATGATATTGGGGTCGACTACCTGATGTAGGAGATTTGACGACGGCGCCAGTTATTACACAGAGCGACTATCACCTGACCTCTGCTACCCAGATAGGAAACTGAACCCGAACCTAGATTATGTCGCATTCGAATACACAAATCCGGGTTTCCTCAAGATATTTTCCTTCGCCGTAAGAGCGCTCAGAAAATGTACTTAAGTTAGAATAACTCATTGGTACATGGCCGGGATCGAAGCTGGACTACCCGAGTGAGCTAATCACTAGACCACTGAGGCTATCAATACAATATAACAAAAAAAAATAGTGAAGGAAAATAAACTACTGAAGATACAATAGTAGAGGGAACGTTAAACAAAATATTTGTTTCTGAAATGGTATGTTGGCATCTTGTTGGTGGTAACTCTTTCAAATTTTGTTTATACTTTACATACTTATTGTCTCGGAGTCTGGTCTTTATGGGATAAACGAGTAAGTATATCTATGCATATGCATGCAATTATTCATGAATGAGAATCATATATATAGCTAGAAGGCAAAATGGTATTCGGATCATGTGGCGAAAAGAGAATAGGTACCGATGCTCAAGATATCCATATAAGAGATTTTTTTTGAATAAATTTATTTACAATCAATTCAACACCAGCCTGTGCAATCAACTAGTTTTACTACTAAATAATTATTCAGAAAATACCACAAAATTTACGTTACTGTTAGACCTCAGAACCTGGTGAGCGAAAGGTGTTTTGTAACGTGCACTACCAAGTAGTTACTTTACAGAATAAGCTGCCCTGCCATAGACGTTGACAAATGAATACTTTATAAGACGGGAACGATAAAATAAAGTATTTCAAACTAAATGATCTAACGATAATCATTTAAGCTTCAAACTGTTCCTTTTGCGAAAATACAAGTAAACTAATATGCTCAAAGTAAGACTGATATTATTTTAGTTCGTTTACAGCTTTTGGCAGTCCTGTGCATCGGAACTTAAAACAAAACAGCTTAAAGCGTAAGAGCATAGCGTACGGAGTGCAGTGTAACTGTGACACTGGTCTTATCTGGTTTCAAGTCGATTGCGCGCTGACCAGATACCGGCGCTCGTCCATCATAACATTATTGCGCTTACATCAACAATATTGTCTCATATTTTTTTATAATGCACTCAATTTCCACCCTTATCTCCGTAGCGTAGGCTTGAATATCACTCTGCGTTAACATATCCCTCCCTTAATATTTCCGACTTACGAAAATCGATGAAATTTAACTGAGCTACGATTCCCTAAGTGTAGTGGACACACACAGTTTCATAAATTACATGGAACTTTAATGGCAGCACTGTGGTAGTAGCCAATATGTGTACATTGTATTAAAAACTGTTTGTATAAGTTACTAAGTTACAAAGAAAGGCATATTTTAATGTTGTGTTGCATTTCCCGAGTATGCGAGATTGATATAAACATTTATATATAATTATATTCTTTATAAATGTTTACATCAATCTTACATACACACATTTTGTTAGATATGCTTGTAATTTTGTTATTATTATTTTTGTTTTTTCTCGTTGTTTTTTTATGTCTCGTGATTATTAATGAGTGCTTTGTGATCTGTTGTAATGCAGCCGCTATTACTGTAAAGCACTAAAATAGTTATTAATTACTAAATAAGTGTTTATTCTATTCTAATCACTTTACATGTAAAACAAATTGTATTTTCATAAGAGTCTACAAGTGACCATGGTTGCTGCAAAGCTTCTAAAACGTCGGGCTAGTTTAATTTTCAAGTAAACCTCGTTATGCTATTTATTACGGGATAACCATACACTTATTTTAAAAATAATAATGAAATTAGCATTCTTCTAGGCAAGCAAAAACCAAAAACGTGATATATTTGATGCGGTACAGGCAGATGCTGTCAGAGTTTAAAATATTTAAAGTAATTTGTAGAGCCGTGAGCTGTCGGTCTGCTTTCAAAAAAAGCAAACAGTTGCATTTGGCTGTTTAATCAAACTTTGGAATACAAGGTTATCGTCATCAGCTTCTAACTGAAAACTAGTGTTCCTTCTCAGCTAATGTCTTTTGTACTGCGATCAAAAAAATGTATCTTTCTTTATATATATATATATATATATATATATATATATATATATCATTATCAGCCCTTATCGGTCTGGACATAGTCCTCTTTCAATGAACGCCAAGACGGCCGATCTCCTGCCACGCGCATCCCTCCCGGACTAGCTATTGCACGGAGATCATCACCCCACCTGATGAACGGTCGACCAACACTTTGTTATCCTAAACGCGGCCTCCACTCCACAACCTTAGTGACCAGCCCATTGCCACTTCATTGATCTTATTCTCCGTGTGATATTGGAAACTTTAAATCTCTCTTTATTAGTAAATAAACTACTGTACCTATGAATTTCAAATGCTACAGGGTTACGTTTTATGAGGTAAATGAGTAAGAGAGGAGATTTAGAAATTCAACTCCTCAGGGGGTGAAATATTTGGGTGAATTTATATTTTAACTGAAGCATTAGGGTCATCACTATGTTAAAATAAATTTAAAATATGAAATATTACCTCTGTTTTAGTTACTTGATCATCATCATCGGCCGGACGACGTGCACCAACTGCACTTAGGCCTCACCCGTAGAGCGTCGTAGACGGTCACGAGCCGCTTGCACCCAGCGGCTCCCCGACACCTTAACCAAGTCGTCAGTCCGCCGGGTTAGAGGCCTGCTAACACTCCGTCTTCCGTTACTTAGTACAATTTAAACAAAAACACATTTTATTGAGGTCTCGGCGAAACGTTTAAGCAGTAGCGAACGGCGATTGTGAAAAAATTTTGATCACACATATGTCAAAATCGAAATGGTAGTATTTGTTGTGTATCGAAGTAATCGGCTTATGTTTAGCCTCAA
The DNA here is from genome assembly GCA_017140195.1 of Eumaeus atala. Classification (NCBI taxonomy): domain Eukaryota; kingdom Metazoa; phylum Arthropoda; class Insecta; order Lepidoptera; family Lycaenidae; genus Eumaeus; species Eumaeus atala. The sequence goes on along the minus strand of JAFELO010000012.1, from coordinate 459,720 downwards.
CACTCGCCCTTTGTGCCCGCTATTTTGCTGCAAGAATTGAAGGCGTTTCGAGAATTTATAGAAATTAATTCTCAGTTTGTTTGGCCATTGTGGAACTACCGACGGCAAACGCCTTTGTGTCTCCATTATTTATTTAATAAGCGACATGTCTTTGTCAAACGATCTCAATCAATCCGCGAAGACGTTAGGTGTTTGTAAAGGAGGTTTTTATCAGAAATGTATACGCCTTTATACAGGTATCAACGCACTTTTCCAATATGTTGATAGAGATTATCTCGGTAATGTAGTACCCGGCTTAAAAGAAGTTCGCACTTAGTCTGTTTTTCTATGTTTTTTGTTATTTTCTCGATGTTTGTTGACAAAAGAATTCTTCATTTTTTTCCACAAAAATATAAATTAAAAAAAAACATGCTTGAAACGTTTGTTTTATAAGAAAACATCATAAATTGACCTACTTTTATTTCGCCTATATCTGGTTGTACCGTCCTTAAAATATTATCAAGAACAGTAGAATCATTTTTCTGAATCGACAATTGAGTAAATAACATTTGTTAAACTTTCTATTATTTCTCACTAATGGGCCAGTGTTCCGCTGAGCGACTAATTTCGATTTTATTATATATCTAATTTACTTTCTTTGTCTTACATACTTAGGCGTACCCTCTTGTCTAGTGGTGAGCACCTTGAGATGCAGATCGTGGTGTCAAGGTTCCTGTCCCTAAACGGAACAATAAATGTAATTGGGATGTATTAGAAAATAACAGTCCGAAGTCGAAAAGTTGGCGATGTTACAGCCCTGTGCCTTGGAAAGCACGTTGTACCGTCGGTCCTGCGCTCGATTTTTATCCGTTCGTATCGACGAAAGTAGCCCGTACTCCGCATCGGAATAAGGAGATTACAGGTCCAAGGCGGAACACCAAAATATATCAGATAAAGTATAACTTAGAACAGATGTAAGTTTTTGTGAAAACTCTATCGAAAAGCATTAGTGTGTGTTGTTAAATTCTCACAAACAAATATTCTCCGTATTGCAGGTGTAAAGAAAACATCGCCAGCAAGTATTTCAGTAATCGGGTCGCAGACTATCGCCGGCAGCAGCGATAAGATAGCTGACTAATATTTAACGAGTAAACAATAGTCAACACGACATCTCTAATAGCGTCGACTTAACCGACAGCCGTTTGGAACATAAAAATATCATTGCCAACAACTATACTCGGACTTTAAGTATCGTACGATGCGGAAGATTACGTTCTGTACGGAAACCAGATCAAAACCAAAAGAAGTCTCGCAAATACATAAGATGTGATAGAAACGCTCATTAATTTCTACTAAAAAGACTTGTGCAAATCCAATTAAATCAGTTGCGGTATGGTAGAATAATATAAACAAAATAAAGTCGGTACTTATAAGTTAGAAAAAAATATTTTTTCAATTTCAATATTCTCTAAACTTCTCTGTTAGTAAAGTACAATGATTAACTAAAGTGACCAGTATCATACGAAGGAGAAAATTAAGGACCAACAGATGAAAAAACAAACTCCGTGCGTTCAGTGTACAATTTTAGAGGCAAAACATCAGCTGTCTTGGAGTTAATTATTGAAAATGGCAGCAGTCAAAGCAGCACTCTGTGGTTTCACTAGCGTAAATCCACTCGTATTAGTCGTATCGTCATACTTAGCCTTCCGCGATAAATGGGCTACCTAAAACTTAAAGATTATTCAAATCGAACATGTGATCGCTGTGATTAGCGCATACAAACATACAAACAATAACTCTTCAACTTTATTATATAATTCTAGACGGCAATTTTTTCAATTCATTTCAATTTAATTGCTCACATTATCCCTATTTACAAAAAATCTCGATGTGAAAATTATAGGCCACTTAGCATTTTATCTTGCTTACCAAAAATACTCGAGCCCCTAGTATACGATTTTCTCTACAGTCACGTCAGACCAATCTTAACGTTAAGCAACACGGCTTTGTTAAGAATCGATCTATTATGAGTAATTTATTGGAGTACAAAAATTATCTATGTCAAACGTTTGCAACCGGTGGCCAATTCGACTCCATCTACACTGACTTTTCAAAGGCCTTCGACAAGGTCAATCACTATTTATTAAGTCATAAATTATGGTATACGGTTTGTATCGGTGGATTAGCTCATAACTTGGAAACAAAACTTATTTGGTAGCAAAAGGTTTCTTATCTACTCTTATTATAACAACATCAGGGGTGCCTCAGGAATCACACTCAGGACAGTTATTCTTCATTATATTTATTAATGATTTAATTCAGCAACTTTCCTGTAATTGTTTGTTTTATGCAGACGAGTTAAAAATGTATTACACTATTTCAAGTTCTAGCGACTGTGTCACCCTTCAAAGAGATCTAGATACTTTGTCCAGATGGTGTTATCACAATTTCATGAATTTAAATGTCAATAAGTGTTTCGTAATTTCTTTTACTAATAAGCGTCTTAAAATTATTTACACTTACAACATATCTGGACAAACACTGAATCGATCCCACACTGCAAAAGATCTTGGCATATTTTTTTACGATAAACTATCTTTCACACCGCATTATCAATACATTATATCCATACCATGCTGACTCTTAGGATTTGTTTGTAGGTCTACTAGAAAAATCTAAAGACCGAGCAGCACATTGTATGTATTTTATTCCCTAGTGCGCAGTATATTGGAGTATAGCGGCCTAATGTGGTCTCCGTACTACAATAGCCATATCTCATCATCTCATGCTCTGGAACGCAAAAAAAATGCCTGAGAATGGTTTGCTCTCGTTTCAATTCAGTAAAATCTAATTTAAACTATGAAGGAAGACTTGCGTATTTCAACGTATATTTGATTATATCATTGGAAGCACGTCGCAAATATTTTAATTTAGTATATTTATATAAAATTGTTCATTCCTCAATTGATTTCCCATACACTCTTTCCCAATTCTCTTTTAATATAAAGTTTTTTGCTCGCACAAAGGATAGAAAGGATAAATCCATTTGCACTACAGATTTACAAAAATAATATACCTTATTTATAACTCTCAGGTACGAATGGCTCGTCAGTACAATAGTTTGGCAATTGAGAATGGAATCCTTGATATTATATGTACCTAACTTAAATAAGTATATAAGAACCTTAAAACAAATATTATATAAATAATATTTAAACAATTTAGTCTCTTTTAATTATAAAAATAAATAAAGT
>JAFELO010000012.1:436891-456479 GCA_017140195.1 Eumaeus atala | reverse complement strand
CGTCACTTTTGTTTTTGTTTTTTCATTATTCTTTTGTGTTGGTTATTTTAATTTGTAATTCATCGTTATTAATACTATTCTATGTAAATTATTTTATGTGTACACATATGTTATATTATAATCACGTTTTGATCTGCAACTTCGTATTTCAATATTTTTTCTTGATTGTAATGTGTTTTATGTATCAGATAAATAAATAAAATTCAATAGAACTTTTTCTTTTCCGGCCGTTTTTCCGTGCCGTGCTTATTGCCACTAGAGATAGGATTTTACATAAGCTCCATACCATGTGTGTCAAGACTCAATATCCAATAACCAAATCCATGAATATGTAGAATATAGAAAATATTGTTCTACCTGGTGTTACAGTCATTCTTCTATCACTCATATTTAGTATTAATTTTCTATGGAACTAGTCCATAGCATGTTCAAATTTACTTGTAACTGCTCATGACCATACATTGAAATTAGACGTATAAAAATATATAAGAATGTACTTAGGGTACTTAGAGAACGAAATGACCTATCCCATATATATGTAATACACATTGTAATACATACATACATATTTATTACGCATGTTTCAGCGTCGTATGCGAGCCGTAGTGTGTATCGGTTTATTTAACTAAAATAAGAAAGCCTCATGCATATTATATTAAAATATTAGCATCCTCTCCGTATAATCGTCGAATGTATAATTGCAAAAGGAAAATGGATCCTCCAATCGCGCAATTCCTGCAAAAAGGGATGGGATTTTTTTCTTCGCGTATTCATATAGGTTTGTTTATATTTACTGTCTCCTTGGTCAAAATTAGAAATAAATCTTCAGAATGTGTAAATAATAAACGTTATATCATCAGACGAAGGCACTGCGATTAATTTTGTACTTAATGCGAAAATTAAATAAAATAAGGTATCTGACAATTATTATTTTAATAATTATAATCATTTATACATCAATAACACTTTTTACAATTTTATAAATTTACTCACACTTTTATTTCAAAATCATGTTGTGCATACATTATTAGTGTCGAAAAAATTAGGGAAGTTGTAAGTTAGTTTATGCTACATATGCTTAAAATTCAAACATTAAACAATGATTTAAATAAAATTTAAATCATCTTTCTTTTAATGCCAAATTTAAGACCTAGTTTTTACTAATGTCAAAAAAATTGATTTTGTCCTTCAAGAAGCTTGTTTCCACAAAATAACGAAAATATTTTTATCATTTGCAATTCACGTAACATCTAAATTTCTTGTGATTAATAAATATTTAGGTATGTACACAATATACATTTTACGCTAATTGAATTATAGTTATATAAATATTTTAATATTACACATGTTTGTCCACTGCGTATCGTCGACAGTGATAGTACTGAATCTTATATCTAAATATTGCAATCTGATAAAAATCTGGTCATTTTATAAATATATCTTAGCTAACACTAAATAATTGCCTTTTTACATCAATATACAAAACACGATTAATTGGAATGTATTTACGAGTTTGTTTTGTTGCTAGTTTTTTATTATTATCAGTCAATTTTTTCTTTTTCGTGATAAAAACGACGGTCCACTTTTAAATTAGAAAGGAATACAAACTGCAGAATAGAAACTAAAGAAATTACATTTCAAACCCTAGAGACAAGTTACACGCAAAGTTTACGCGAATAGTTTTTCTATTTTATGTGTAAATTTTTTATAGTCTCATTTCCGATTCCTAATGGTGTTAGGTATGTTAGGTACTGGCAAAGTTTGGATGCACGGGGGTGTAGTAATATAGGCTTTCAAGAGTATAATGATTAAAATGATAAATGTATGTCTTTTTTTATACTGAATTTGAAATAATGTTTAAAAGTTTATATGGGATTAGGTGTCGTACAAACGTTTTACTTATTATTATACGTTCTTAAAATATAATATTAGGAACTGCAGAATACCACGAATTACAACTTAAAATAATAAACTATTATTTTTATTCGAGTATAAATTTAGGAAATATAATAGTGGAAATAAAGTCGATTTCACAATATTCTTGAAATGGCAACATTCTGTTTCTACGCTATCTACGGCTTATCTGTTTGCAATATGAACCAATTGCATGCGTCACGTAGATAACGAAGACTATATCTACAGAATACAGGTACATTATATTCTAATATTGTACAATTATAAATATTTTGTGAATTATACAATACGACTAGGAACCCACTGGAGTGTATACAAGTACAAATTACCACCAACAGCCACCTGGCTGGTGACCGTGACCTGGCACGGGCGGTTGGTGATGCATCGGTTGATAAGGGGGTAAGGACAGTCCTAAAGGAGGCAGTCCATCAGGCTTACTGAGACACGGCCTCCCGTCTTTGACCAGAACGGGTACAGCGACTCGTCGAGGGGAGTTCAGACCACCGACGTTTAAGTCGTGAACTCCCTTCTCTTGTACCGCTCGTTTTGTTTTGTACCTGTGGTTCTGGAACCATATTTTCACTTGCGTTGGCGTGAGACGTATCAGACTCGCCAGGTGTTCCCTTTCGGGCGCCGACAAATATCTCTGTTGTCTAAAACGCCTCTCCAGTTCGTATGTTTGCGCTTTCGAGAAGAGAACGCGGCGTTTGCGTTTCTTGTGCGAAATGCTCGTGTCGTTGGAGTTGAGCGGTTGATCGTGGTCGTTGTCGTCGTCGTGGTCTAAGCTGTGGTCGTGTAGGTCGGGGTCGTGGTCCTGGTCGTGATCGTGGTCGTGGCGAGGGTCGACTACGTTCGGCGACGCGGTCGGTGGACCCGCGTACGACAGTTCGGACGCGCGGGACGTGCTATCTGGACTTGCCTGTTGTCCGACAACACCTATAACAATGAAAAAATTGATTTATTGTCATGAAATTTTGTTCATATTCAATTGAAGACTTGAAAACATAATGAAACCTATTGGAGGAGAGGAGGAAGGGATCGCAACGCATCTGCATAATAGTGTTGTCTGTAGGCGTCAGTAGTTAAAAGGCTCCGATTGTTCGTTTGCCTAAATACTATTAAAATAAAATTAGGTAAGATTAGGACAACTCTACTGCTCTTTGAATATACCATATATATCTACATGTATGGAAACTCGTTGATTATAACGCTAATAAATAATTACAACGTATTAACAACAGTAACAAGCACACTGTAACAGTGCGATAAGCCGAGGCTAATCTGCTGGGGCAGCTCTATTTAAATTCCACGAGAGGCACCAAACGGAATATGAGAAAAAAATCACCGCAAATAACGCAGTAATCCTCCCCTCGTGATTCACACGGCTGTTATAATGTGAGGCGGTGAATCTGGGCGTGGTGTGCAAAGGTGGGGACACCCACACACCAGCTGCCTCTATTGTTCACTGAACAATTATCGTCTCTGACGAAACGTAATTAATTAATGTGATAAGTTACATTTTAGTTGGTCTTCCGATGGCAGAAAATGCACTTTGTTTCAGCTCGTCAAATCTGACGTCGGAATTCTATACCTATCATCTGAGCTAAGTACCGTAAGGACTCGTGGTACAGGTACTAGACAACGGAAATATATTTAACATTTTTATATATTTTATAAATGTAATATATTCAAGATTTTTATTATGGATATACATATATAATTTATCCGTGACCTAGGCGGGATCCGAATCCACGGCTTGTGGCGTAACACGCGGCCTAACCGCCACGTTACCAACTGAGCCAGCCGGTCGACGAATAAAAGCCTTACACTTTAGTCGAAATTTATTTCGACTAATTTAAAAAAAGAAACCACATATACATATGTATGATAATGCAGTATGAACATAAACTACTATGAATTAAATAAACTATGATACTGACTTTGAGTTTAATATCACTCTACATGATAAACCTCTAGATCGAGTTTCTAGCTTATTAATTATGCTTAGTTATGTTTAAACTCACTCGGAACACAATAAATAAAAATAAAAATAGAGTGGTGAACATCTACTATCTACTAGGTCTACTTTTAGATTCATCAGAAACAGCCACGTAAGGACCATCGCCGCCAATATGATGTATATAAATATAATACACAAAATTGTTGAGCGGCTGTTACTAAAGTTTTAGTAAGAAATTCATCATAAATATGAATTAAAATAAACTACCAGTAGTAGGTAATTAATTACTATCCGTATTGTATATATTAATAATACAATAGGAGCATTTAACGCGCCTCTACTATACAAGACATCCCTTATATAAAGGTAATTTGAAATATCGATTTAACCGTAACAATAGCCTATAACTGTCTTCGAATAATGAACGAATTGCATCCCTAACAGCCGCAAACAGTGTGTAATTGATAGGCAGCTGGTGGGGCACAACACTATTGGTGACAAATTCGTTCCGGATCGGTCCCCTCAGTTAGCGTTAAACAATCACTGTATTTGGTAGCTCTTAGGGCGTGACCCCACCCCGTTTGCGAGATTTGGTTTCTACAATTTGTACCGTTTGATCTGTTTGCAAAGGTTTTTTTAAGTCGCAAACAAAGAAACGATTTTTTATTCTCAATGTTGGCAAAGGACGGCGCTGTTCAAGGCGCTTAATGTTTTTTTTTATAAACCCGTCATTAATTATAGTCACTACACACACATATTAAACATTTGCGTAAGAGCATTGCCAAAAATATATCCCAAAAGCAAGTTACTCTCCTTAAGATTTTAGATCTAAGCTAATATTTAGATAAGAATTTATTTATCACAAGCGTAAGTACAAAGTTATCCGCATTGTACGTAACTAATTTTTAATATACACATGCATTTAGACTCAGGCAAGTCGTTTAATATGTATGTGTAAATTACAACGGTACTCAAGATTCATATCACTATTGATGGTTTATAATGATTAATCAAAAGTTTAATCACCTTAGTAGGATTAGCATTTTCAACAGGCAATCAAAAAACGCGGCAATAAGTGGCGAAAAACGATAAGCGATAAAAATAATTAATGACAACTACAGATTAGCCGATGTAGGCACTCGATTGGAGCGCCAGTTGAAAAAATAATCTCGGCCTCTCGAACACGACTACCGAACACCTATTATTATCGAGTGGGTTCATATATTTGTGTATGATTCGTCTTACTTGTCTTCATGATTGAAGATATTCAAATTGATTTATTATCATTAAAGACTCTTAAAAAACTATGTGACTCGCGCCTTTTAGTTTGAAAATTGTTCCAATTTCAAATAAAATGTTTAAAAATCGTTATAAACTGGAAACAGGAGGTTTTAATTAAATTATAAACACTATATACACTATATAATACATATACATTAAGATGCAAATTGTTTAGTGGTTAAGTAATTTAAATTTAAAAGCAATTGTTTAATAAAATTATACATCATTATATCAATATTCAATGTTGTATTTTAATATAAGGTGTATTAAAAGAATACGACTAGATGATTTTCAACATAAGCTTGAACAAGTCTATATAAGCATGACTTTGTGTAACAAGCAAAATACACAAAGGTACATTTCAATTATGAAACTTCAAATATTTGTACGTGCATCAATATCAGATATCTAATACTATCTATATATCTTAGGATAAAAATGTCATATGAGACAAGTTGTAAATATCCAGTCCGTAGTCGAGCCAGATATCATGCGGCACGTTGATGCCAATGTACTACTGGCTTGTGACTTCACTCCAACGTCGGTGGGGTGTACGCCGTTGTTGTGTTACGTTGTAACTAAAGGACTTACACTTTATTCTATATGTGTATCATTCCTTGAGAGCTTACCCCGCAATTAAATATCTAACAATCATATTATATGTACTGAAAAACATTATACACATTTAGTATAGAAGGAAGGGACGCGTAGGAAAATGTTTCTACTTTTTTGCCTAATCCATACTGACGGAAGTGTCTAGTGCGGCTTCGCGGCTTATAGTAATAAGACACGTCAAGCGTCGGTCTAGGCGAGACAGACCCCGTGCTCTCCCGCAGATGGGAAAAAGTATCTGTTATTATCTTGGCCTAGGGAACCGGGTCCTCTCGACTCCCTCGGGGAGGGTACTTATGTTCGTGTTCGAGAGAACGTATAGAGGAGAATATTTTCATAAAGGCACTGGCACTATTTTTCGTTATACCGCAAGAATTTAAGAACAAAATTGAAACTCAGCAATTGTAGCGTATTCAATTTATTCTATTATTATTTCTTGTAGGTATATTGAGGAAAGACAATTACGGCTATAAATTTTATTTGTGCCTCTACAAAATTCTTCTTTTTCCCCATGTAACAGGTAATTAGATATATAGAAAGTACTAAATCAATAGTTCTACCTATATGACTCACAGATTGATGACTAATCCGAATGACGAGTCTGTCATCATGTCACCGTTACTGACAAGCTTAATGTCTCGTGTATAGGTTTCTAGCTTGTTACTTCTACGGCCTAGGCATCTATTAAGAAAGTATTTCTTGTGGAAGGTAATTTAATGAGGGTACTAAGTTTCTATTGAACAATCAAAGTTTACGCTGGTATAACCGCAGGGCGTAGCTGGAGATGATTAAAAGAAATTTAAACTCACCGGTATTGTCGTGGTGATCCAAGGCAAGCCAGGGTTGATGATGTCGCAGAAGTTCGTGTGGGTAGCTGTGCTGAGGCACGTAGGGCGGCATGTCCAGAGAGCATCCGCCCAGAGCGCCCGTCGGCGGCGCCTCCAGTCCCTTCGCCTCGTTCAGGCCCAGGATATCTGATATTTGGAAACCTGGCCGCTGGCCGGGCATTTTCATGCTGTCCAACAGTCTGTAACAAGAGATAAATATTATCAAGGTTACTGATAGGGATATTATTAAGAACGCATTGTTTTACCAAAGGTCCAGTTGGTAGTCCTCTCCGGCGGCTGTGCTTAAGAAAATGATAGTAAATACGAATGACTATAATACTTATATTTATTTATTTATTTAAAAAACTTAAATGACCGATTGCTACAGTGACCCATCCATGGATATGTCTAATTATGCATTATAATATGTAGGTATTACTACGATAATAATCTTAAATATATTTTCGTTAACTAGTGAAGCTAGGCTGAGGTTGTGTAGGTATCCCCACCGTCCCCACCATGGTTCAAGCCTTGTCGTGGCGGTGGGGCTTAGTGGCCTGGTGTGAACCCAGGCGCAGCCAATTGAACCAAGGGGGATCTTTGCACCCCTCTTCTAAGAAGAGGGGGCTTCAAGATCAGGAGGAGGAATCGTTCTCGGTACCCCTCTTATAAGAAGAGGGGACCTAAGAGCAACAGGAGGTGGCGCATCTGCGCACGGTGCAAGGGGCGAGGATGGGAACCTCACCCCATTGCACTGTCCCAAAGTCGATGGGGTTGTCCTGTAGTGCTGTCAATGACCGCATCTGTGGAGATGGAGTTGGTCCCTTAGGGGACTGACTAGCCGTCGAGGTGCCCTGATGATTGTTGTTCCGGGGTACCTCACCAAGGGCGGCACTGATGGCACTCGCGGTGGTTTTTGTGGGTATTCGGCACTATCATGTGCCGCGAGTCCCACACAACACTGGACCCCACCCAGGGCCAGTGAAGGCGCGTAAATGCGTTACCCCGCGTCAAAAAAAAGAAAAGGTATCCCCACCGTGCTTCAAACCTTGCCGTGGCGGTGGGGCTTAATAACCTGGGGTGAACCCAGACGAAGCCAATTGAACCGAGGTTAATCTTTGCACACCTCTTATAAGAGGGGGCTAAATATCAGGAGGAAGAATCGCCCTCGGTACCCCTCTTATAATAAAAGGGAACCAAAGAGCAACAGGAGGAGGCGCGAGGCAAGGGGCGAGGACGGGAACCTCACCCCATAGCACTGAACCAAAATCGGTTAGGTTGTCCTGTCGTGCGGGGCAACCCAATCTGTTGAGGTGGAGTTGGCCCCTTAGGGGTCTAACTAGCCGATTAGGTGCCCTGATGCTTTGTTGTTCCGGGGCACCTCACCAAGGGTGGAATTAATGGCACTCGCAGTGGTTTTTATGGGTATTGGGCACTATCATGTACCGCGAGTCCCACACACCAATGGACCCCACCCAGGGCCAGTGAATATGCGTATTCCCCGCGTCAAAAGGTTGTGTATGTATAGGTTCATATAAAGTCTACAGATCGTAAGTGTCAAACCGTGATCTTTGGTCCGGCCCCGTCAGAAGGGATGCAAATGTTGCGATTGTAATATAGAGTCGCTCCATTACATCGATTGCACTGTATTTATTAAATTATACCAAAGCATAACAAATTCAGAGATTTATATTTCTTCTGACGTTATTTCATCTACGCTGTCAATAAATAAATAATTAATCTACAAATATTTCGAATGGGACAGCCAATATCATGGAAACACAATAGCATTCAAGTTGAGATCGAACAAAAAATAGTCCACGGGTTATTTCTTTTTTTAATGTGGTAATGAGCTTTCATAAACTTCTGGCAAAGTTAACCCGGGCCTGGCGACAACGCAGAAGACAGATTCCAACCCAAAGTGAAATACTGGCGAGAATCACCGCGAATACTATCAACCGCGTCTGTTAAGAAGGCCGGGATCTCGATAAGACTCATGCCCATATTACCTATGATCGTAGATATATCATCAAGCAATTTAATACTGCACTGCGTATAATCTGCCCGTTAAACTTACCATAAAACTATAATCATCAACAAATGTGTAAGCAATAAGTTCCATAAACCTCTCCCATAGCTATAGGAAAAATGCTCTATATGTAAAAATGATCTATATGTAAAAATGTTCTATATGTTGCCACACGGTACATACTTTATATATGTATCGCTAACAAGTACCACCATTAAGAAGAGTATCAATTCTTCATTTTAATTACTAATTATATGAGTGTAAGTTAATGTAGAATAGATTTAAAGTTATTTAGAAGGTTTCAGATGGATTAACAAATGAAAATTATAGTGATTTGACAATAAGAGTAGCCGATCAATGTTTCTATATAATGATATAATACTTAAATGTGCATCCGTGAAGACCATAAACACACATCAGGTCATATTATATTAAAAGAATCAAAATGTGAAAGTAGATATAGTTATAGGATAATGCATCTGATTAAGAGAATCATTTAAGTTCATGGAATGCACAACAATCACAAATCAAAGGATTTTTTAAATCAATTGGTTCGAAAGTTTTTTCGCAGAAGTGATGTAACCGGGGCAGCTTTTAACGCAAATTTATAGTTAAAATCTAAACAGAAACGAACAACGGAGACCGTAAAACTTGTTTCATCGATTGTAGATTCGAAAACGCAACCTATTTAGTTTGTGATGCAAAGAATGTATATTTTATCTACACTCAAATTGGGATAAATTATGTTTACTAATTGGTAAATATTCAGAAAAGGCAAAACAAAATTGGCAAAACAAAAAAGGCAAAAAAAAAACAAAAATAGCATATTTCATCCTACATACGTTCTCTTTAATAAGTATCACAAGCTTAACAAGTGAGAAGGGATAAATGAAAGAACACACATAATCCATAAATTCTACTCGATTGTTAAGTGAGAACCTCTTCAACATACGTGACCTGTACAAAAGAGCCGAAGAGCTGTTGATCGATCCACATTCAAATACAAGAATTACATACACTCGTGAAATGTTTGTCCTGTCCCGTACGTGACGCCTTGAAAGGGCGGCTCTCAGAAGATCCCTTAGCAGGTTGTAGACATCATTATTATCAAGTTCACACAAGAATCTTTGTAAAAAAACTACATGTGATATGTCACGATCCGAGGAATTATTAAAATAACACCTAATATTTGTGGGTTAAATCAAGATATTAGTGTGGTCATACCAAATTTTCATTCAATAGTGTAAATTTAAAAAAAAAAAAATTTAAAACGTACAGTAGATATATAATCCACCGTACCGTACAGGCACCGTAGACAAATAATAATAAATTATAATAAAAAAAAAGTTATATATGTCCCAAACTTGTTTTATAGCAGAAGCGTAGACATTATTAACTTCAATTAACGTAAAGTTGATTCGGTATCCCTTGTATGTTATCCATTGGGTAGGTTACGTATTCACTCCCGATACATTCAAGTACTACTTATAGTTTGATATTACCTATACTTATTGAAATGAATAGGTACATAAAATTCAAATTAAATGTAAAGTTTTTAAAAGCTTCCAGGTAATATCACAAATTCACATTATTACTAATATCACAGTCGCTCACCCTGGAAAAGCGGACCGGAAGGCCGCGGGATACAAGGCCGGTAAGAAGGCCGGTCCCCATGGCGGCAGCAGGATGGGGCTCCAGGCCAACAGAGAGGCCGGCGGCAAGAGCGGCGGCGGCGAGCGCTCGCTCTCAGCCTCCTCGCACTTCATCTCCCTGCCGGGAGAGCTCGCCTTCGGAATAATCTTGGCAACTGACTGAGACACCTAGGTAAACGTGCTGCGCCTTGTGACGCCGCGCCCGTACTAAACAACCCTCGAGTGGCTCTCGGGGTGAACAACACCCCGCGCCGCCCTCGGCCTCGACAGCCTACTCAGCTTAGTTTGAGGGTGCTCAAATGCCTCGCACCAATAGGGGCTCACGTCTCACTGGGCGGGAACCGCACAGACCAATGGGAGCGCCGTCGCAGCCTTCCCAGCAAAAAACTGGAGTATACACTCTGAATAGAGAAGCTTTCGACGTGGCGCGTTACGTTATGTTCCTTTTGTAATGAGTGCGCGCGTTAAGCCTATTGTTGAGCCCGGGTTCGTTATGGACGCCGCTCCAAATGCCCCGGATAACGATTTTCAGTTAGAGTGTTTTTAATAAGTCGTCGTAAGCCCGTGTTATTTTTTATACTGCCTTCAATGACTGCTTTTATGTCGGGGCCGGATATTATTTGAAAGGTCAATTATTTACAAATCGATCTATAATTACCGATCGAACATATTTTTTGTCATATACTTGTCTAAAAATGGGAAATTTTATTAGAATGAAAATTTCCTTTCTTTATAATGATTTGGCCTTTCCTCGAAACAGTGTTAGAATGAACACCTGCGCGTCAGGTAAGGACGGCACAGCTGCAAGGAATTGTGCTCGTAATCTAGATCAATTGAGCACGAAGAGTCAATCTAGTTTATGACGTGCACAATAGTGTGTAGTTTGTGACGAGCACAATTAACCAAAAACTATGCGTACTGCAACAAGTAGGTACTTAGCTACTTCAACATCATCATCATTATCAGCCCTTATCGGTTCACTGATTTACATACACCTCTCTCAATGAACACCAAGACGCCCGACCTCCTCTACTATTCGCATCCATCCCGGAGAACTGCTGTAACTACTTACTAGCCAGTAAACTGACGGAATTATTGTTTTAAAGAGTTCTTCGCATATGTAAATTATAGACACAATACTTAGGTGACTATCACCTACATCCACGCTAGCTTTTATAAAATGAAAGGCTAGACTATGCCGCCGCATTTCAGGTCATATTTCGTTGTAAAAATTTTGGGATGGGTTCATTAAATTCCGTACGGTAACACATTTGCACAACTGCTGCTTACTTTCATAAGCTAGTAATTGGACTTTTTTATTATGATTATTAGTAATACTTTAACAAATAATGCAACGTAGTATTGTTTTTTGTTACGAGGCTACATTAAAGGCAATCCATTACATCGTCGGGTACTTTTCGAGATATGAAGTGACAAACCTATCTAAGCTCAACATTTAGAAATTTTGAATTTATTATAGCAATATTATGTCTACAAGCGGCGTCAAAAGAATTCGCAACCGGCTATTTGTGTGAAGAGTTATAAATGTGGAGAAGGCAGGAATGTAAGGATTGTGATATATGGCACTCCATTCTCTCTGCCTACCCCATTAACTGGCGTGAATATATGTGAAGTGTGTGTTTGTGTTATAGCATTGATCCTATTCATAATATTTGAAGTGTGAACCGTTTGTGTTTTCAAACTTGGTCCTGTGAAATAATTAAATAAACCGCCATAAAATCCGTAATAGTAGTTTTATTTTATTGGTCTTGTAGTGAAAACTTTTGTTAACAATTGTGCAAAGTGTTTTGGCCCAAAAGTGAATTTATGAGCCCTAATTTCACTTGATACAATGCGTTTTTTTTAACTACTTAAAGACAGAGCACTCAAGTTAATGGTTCTGTTGCTTTGTCGTAGCTCGGTCGGCAAGAACAAACGTACACATTAAGGACATCCAAGAGTGTAACTGCCAACCGCATACCTGAACTTCAATGCGAATTGTAAAATAATACGAATATTGTTTCTATCTTCCTATTTTCTCCGAACTATGTGTATGTCTACATAAGCACTTAATCATGGGTAATAATTAATTGTTGTTATATTTAATATATTGAGTCTTCGTCGTCTAAGGAGAACCGATGCACCACTGGTAGGAATGAAGCATAACTACTTTTCGTGTTTTCTGAGGTTCGGGTAAATTTTTTAATGGTAAGACTTCGTGTTGATGTCTGATGTGTATGTCTGATGCCGTCACAGGTATGACACCTGTGACGGCATCAGACATACACACCTTCTGGAACAGCACAATTGTTTCTTCAAAGATAAACATTAAAAAATCATCAGATTTGCCCCGCCATGTATTAACTTTAAATTATAATCTAGCTATAGAGCGTTAGTCACCAGCTCACTTCCAGGAACATATTCCTACAAGATATATTTTTATCCAATTGCTAATGATTATAAATGTTTCTATTGTTACTTCAATAATGTCAATAAGTGAAACCTTGCCTTTCAACATATTGTTTGAGCAAAGCTAAGTAGGTCCAGATGTGCAAATTCCACGCATAAAACTTTACAACAAAAGGACTTGAGGAAATGTTTTTTTATTTCCTCCAAAGGAACCAAATGATACCTTTCTTTTGCCCAAAATTAAAAAAAATAATAAAAAAAATATTGTAAGTGAATTGTAAGTATACAATATTTAAGAAATACCAAAACGTAGGGTTTAGATGACGCGGTAAGTGAAATCTATAAGCATCGACACTACTGTCAGATGCGGTCATCGACCTGTAGATGCCGCATGTCATAATTTCTATGTACAAACGTTTTAGACAAGTCGCTGAGGTACGCGGGGGAGGGAAGGCGCAAAAAATATAATATGACCAGCCGGCGTCTCGTGACTAGTGATGGGAAATGTAGGTAGTGATTGTCAATAATATATTGTATGATGTTTTATGAGTGTTTACTAGATTATACTACACTGAGGCAAAGAACTTAGATGTATTCTTCGACTCAAATCTCTCCCCGGAGCTGGAGCTTTAAGCTGCGTACATTCTTTAGTAAGTACCAATTTTTCTGCCTTAATTTCTGCTTTAATTTGTTTACTTTTTTGTAATAGTGTATCTGTTCATTCTATAATTCATCTACATATCCGTATTTAATGGGTGAATTGTAAATACTAGGACATTCAGTGGAAGGTATTTTTCTTTTTGGTGTCGCCGGTCTTGTCATAATTTGGGTTGTTTTTGACGTTGTAAATATAATAGATTAATTTATCACCCTAGGCAATATTAAATTTATAGAATTGTTAATAATATAATATCTTTCATGAATTTTTACATACTACTAAGAATAAAAAGGCATCTGACCCAATTTAGTCTTTATTGATTATAATGTTTGTGATTCAGTTATTGTATCTGATGTGATACTTTATTGATTATAATGTTTGTGATTCAGTTACTGTATATTGTATATAGTATATTAAAAGTGTCTTTCGCCCAAAAATAAAACTTATTTATGTGATTTCTACATTAGTAAATTGGTGAAACGCATTGGTACACTACCAAGTGCAACACCATTGGTAGTGTACAACACATTTACTGTGTAGTGAACTTAAATATGATAAAAATGGCATTCTAGATTAGCAGACCTGTTTTACTGCAAACTTCTACCTTATTACTTCTCCCTTATTGGTCATAACGCGAAAATATATAGTCTAATTCTTTCTAAAAAAATAAGGTATCCGAGACTGCAAGATTTTTACAAATCGGACCAGAAGTTCTACGGATTAGCCCGTTTAAACAAACAAACATAGGATTTCTACCATTAGTCTAGATAATATCCGTATTTAGATCTCCGTACTTAGAATCATGAAAATTGGCAAGAATCTTACTACACAGACAAGGGAATGAATCCTAAAGTTGGTAGTAGTAGTAGTCATAAGAAACAAAAAATATTAGGTACATATATGTGTTTTGTTTCATACAAAATATATGGCGGTAACAAATGTAAGTAGGTCAACATCTATCGTATTATATGCGTATTGAACAAACATCAGCGCTCACCCATGTTTGTTCAAATGTCACCTCTGGAGATCTCCATTATAGGGACTGCCTGTATAAGTGTTGAGGTCTATATGAGAAAGAAATAATTTCTCATAAATGGGATTTTTCCATTTCTCTCGTAATTTTTACGATCAAAATCTTTGATTTGGTAAAAGCTTACTAATACTAGTAAAAACAGCGTCGGGATTGCAGAACTTACTAGCTGTCGTCTATTTTTCATGCTTATAAACGACTCTTCCTCAAAATGTCTTTAGCAGATTACGCTGTATGTTAAAGGAAACTAATTGCTACGTCTGGTGGAATCTATATACTTTTCTTTTATACTATGGTCTTTTGGATACCTATTTAATATTAAAAATCATTTAATGATTATGTAAATGGTACTAAACCTACTTAAAAGCTACAATGCTTTCAACTGTCTATAATGTACCAATGCTATATTGCAGCTGAAATGGCTATCATGACTCTAAAATTACCTCTCGCACACATAACAACGGCGTAGAGATGATGCCACGTTGTGGGGTTTTAGTTTCGCGTCGGGTACCAGGTATCGGACTAAGTAACTGTAAGTAAGCATTCGTACAATTCGTTCGTTCGTATTCGTAAGGTGTTTATAGGTGGTGGTATCTTCTAGAGGTGCAGGTATGCATCGTTATCTCATGTACAGAGTAGGGATTACAATACATATATAATGAAAAATGCCATATAAATACTAGTATTTAGAAGTATTTTGAAACTATAATATTGAATCCTAACAACAAAATCTAAAAAATATTTTATCGAACAAACTAAATCAGATAACAATAATTTCATTTTATTGCATGTGAGTGAGATCACTAACCTGTAATACAATAATTTATTCAAGCATAACTTTTTCCATATAAAATACATATATTTACATGTTTCTTTACTTTTCTGTTCATCGATAAATCACGTTATTTATTGTGGTACAGCACTGTCTATACGTCACAATTGTAAATGACAAGAACAGCAATAATTAGTTACATTTGAAAGAGAGGGAAGGAATGATAAAAGACTATCACAGTCTCTATTGTAAGTTGAGCCCTAAATAACTTGTTTTCAAAAATTTATACATTAGAAATTAGCTTACCTATGAAATTTTTCTCCACACCATGTTATTGTACGGGAGGGAATAATGAATTTTATTTAATGGTATATTATAGTAGGTCTTTGAGCAAATAGATAATGTTGACGGGTCACAAAAGATACTAAAGAATATTTCCAGCTCGGCGTCACATAAGTCACGCAATTTGACTGATGTCTTCCCAGACAATTTTCACCCAGCATTCGGCGTCTAAAGTTTATAACGTCAATGGACTCGGTATACTCCTTTCCTCCTCCCCTCCTGTGGGCCATTAGTTACTGTTTTAAGTTTATAATCAATATTAATCCTCGCCCTTCTTTCTAATCACTACGCTCTAGAATCATTTTTAGGTACTTTCATTCTGTTGACACGGGGGATCCAATTTTAAAGGCATAAATATATTATTAAAGTCTCCGCACGTTTTATTTTAGGCATCGATTGCTTTTATAGTGCCTATGAAGGGAGAAACCCATAAACATCCTCATAATTTCTATGCAGACGTATTGCTCTCCTTTCCTCCTTCCTCCTATGGTCCACTTAAAATTCACAAATCACAAAAACGCAATAGCTGTCATTTTGCGGCGATATCATGACCGTCGCGCCAGCCCAATTCGTCTACAACGCAGCATACCACTACCACTTATTAAAATGCTTGATAATCTTTCTATAGTACTTAATAGCATTTCAACAGGAAAGTGATCATTTGTGGCGAACGCAGATGCAAAAGAATAGATACAGATGTTCCACGAACAGGTAAATTCGTTTTTTAACCCCGTGATTCACAATTCTCTTAATTGTAAACATTAAAGGGCAACAAACAAAGAGCAATTATTTACGTCGGCAACCATCCCCTAAGTGGCGTGAGGGCGACTTGATGTTAAATTGACTTATTGAAGGATGAGTTTTTAAAATATACCCATCGCTTGCTCAGTACACACGTGATTGTCAGATAAAATATATCAATGCGTATAATAATAATGTATTCCTAGCCAAATTTCGGCTATATCGGCCATTTCTATTGAGAAGAGCCATCGACGCACAACACATTATAGTGCATGAGTGTTTGAGCTGACACAAGTGCACTATTCCATGATTCTCCTCCCGGAATGAAATCACGGGCGCAGGACGGGGGTTTTTACTACGTAAACACACGTTTAAATAATAACAACCACTTTATTGTTTTAACATTTGGGCATGCCCTATGTTATTATATGAAAATTAAATACCATAATAGCGAATTCTGGGAAAAATGGTAATACAACATAGCTACTGTTGGGCATGGACATCTTATTGCTAATAAACAGGCAAAACGTAAATTAATTGTATCTATTTGCCAATCTTGTACATCGAATCCTTCTTTGGCTTTAGCTAGACGAGGACAGAGGACACACGCTAATGAATAAACGACCGAAGAAAATTATAAAAAAGACGCCAAGTGAATTTGTAAAAAAAATATTAAATGTTGGAAACATGCTAGATATAATTAGCATAACATTCATCTAATTGAATGCATAATGGAATGAGTCTACTTCATTCGCGATTTCACGACAGATGATTTTTTAACTTATCTTATTTATATTAAATGTGTTTGTAGTTAATATGTTACACTACTGAATTAGGTTACCTTGCAATAGTAGTTGTATGTAAGGAAATAAATGAAAATAAAATAAATAAAATTTATTTATAAGATCGATTTGTTATTTTTTTATTAAAATGCTGTCTGATACAACGATTACTTAGAAAATTAAGCATTGCATGTGAAGAGTTCGCATGTACTGTGAGAGGTAAGCTGCGAGGGCCAGATTTGTGAGGGTCGGCGGCAGGTGTGGGCGCCCTCTGCACTGCTCGCGCCGCGCAGCTTTACCTCACCCGCCGCCGTGCCGTACCAATCACACGATTATTTATGTTACAACAATAATGAGTATTCAATTTATTAGCTAGCAAGAGAAATAGTAAAATTGTAGTATCTGTCTCATATCTGAAAGTCCCAACCAACAAACACAACCAAATCCTTTCACTAAGTTTAACGTGATAGAATAACAAACAACTCAATATTAGTAGAATTAAAAATAATTTTGTGGCATGGCGGGAAGGATCAAATAAGCAAACGGTACCTTTGTGTGACTACTGAAGTGCTGGTGCCCATAAGCGTTATATAGATAGGTAACCCTGTTTTATCCATATTTTTTTCGGAGGGACCTACTACTGGATGCCGGCGCTTTGACCAGCCTCTACAGTTCGACTGACTTCAGATTTTGATTTCACTGAGATTTGTCTTCAGATTTAGGTACTCAAAGGTTTACCCAAGAGCAAAGGACAAAAGGGCCGACCAAGCTGTCATAAAAGGCGACAGCATAGCCTTGCCTTTAAAATATACCGACTACAGCAGAACTACCGCTGACAGCAGTTTCCTTTACTCTAACTAATCATATTTTTGGTACTGGAGATCTGGGTTCTGGATTCGTGTCATCCGAAATATATCAAATTCCAATCTGCAGTGCTTGGATAGATATAATATGGAATACGGCCGTTATTAAATTATTACGTCTACTAGCAATCACACACACATAAAACAATAGTCGAAATTACATTTCACAATGTAAGAGATGTGTTTGTTTGCTGGAGGCGAGCCGAACGGTATTGAGTACTCAATTCGACTAATGGATTAGCTTTCCAAAGCGCTACGAATAAAGTGATTCACCAAATGTAGGAGTACGTCACTACGTCTGGACTGGTGAAGTAGAAATGTAGAAGTATTTCGTAATTCTTCAATGTTTTATTGTCATATAGCAAATACGTCACATATTTTTAATGTTTATCCATTTTTCGAAAGCATTACAGTGGCCAACGGAGACAAAAACAGAGAGATGCCGAGTAAACGGAACCCTAAACGCACAAAAGCAACTCGTGCTGCTGTACTCAAACTACATTTGCAATAGCAGAAAATTAACATTAAAATTCCATGAATAAAATTATGACGACTGAAAAGAAACATGTCATCACGGTTTGAAAATGGATGTTTATATTTAGAAAACTGCCGTCAAACTATATTTATAAATACATTCGTATTGCGATGGTACCTAATGATAAAATAATAGGGGCTGATAGCCGGCACGATAGGAATGTAATTTGTTTAAAAGTTGAGTAGATATAATATTGAAGCGGTACCTTCCGTACCATGCGCGCAGAAAAAACTCCGGATCCACCCCGGGCCAAAAAATGCAGCTGTTATTGCTTCATGGCCAAACGAAGAACAAATTACAAGAAATGTCTAACCTACGTAATGATTTGCTTTGTGAATTGTGATCTTTTTTTTTTTTTTTTGGCAAAATGTAACAATTAAAATGGCGCGCAAAACACTTTGCAATGCCATGCGGCGTGATACTTTCTAATCAGCAAGGCAAATGAATAAGCCTACTATTTAAGAATTTACTAACGGTATTCGTAGGGAACAAAAGTCTCGGTTTTGGAAATATAGCAAGCTGGTTAGACGCACTAAGCTTAAATGGGTAACAGCACGATAACCCGCGAAGAGGGCTTCCGAACCAATTAGGGAGTCCACGAAGGCATGGGAGTGAGCACCTGACGGATTACGAGCTCGATGGTACTCAGTGCGAGTCGCGGGCGAGGACTATAGGCGCTGGTCACGCGACCGGAGCCAATAGACCGAAAACTACACAAATTTATTGACGCGATTTTTTCGTTTTGTGCTTAATAATTTCATTTATTGAAATCATGTTACATTGTTTTGAAATCCAGTTTATTTTGATAATTTCACAATGTCCTAAGTGAACATATCTTTACTCTGTTTGCATCCTACAAGTGGGCCTTATTAACAGTGGCTTCTACAAGTACTTACCTACGTTTAAGATTTAAAAGAGCGTACCTTTTACCTAATGAAGGTGATTTATTTGTAGCCATGTGTTGCACAATATAGTCTCACATGATATCAAATATTGCAAGAAAAAGCTTCAGATTCCCAGTTAAGTAATATAAGACACTCAAAAACTAATTATATGGGTATGTATTAAACGCATATAGTATGGAGATTCATATCTATGCATCTCTATCTATCTAGAGATATTGTTCATTTTTATAATTAAATACTGACTCGTACTCATAGCCTTGCCTATGTCCGCTCCCC
>JAFELO010000012.1:379207-436876 GCA_017140195.1 Eumaeus atala | reverse complement strand
CCCCCCCCCCCCCCCTCCTCTAACAATATCTATGATTAGATTAGACATTATATTGAACCATTGAAAAAAAAATGACAACATTATAAGATTAAGATCTCTACCCTAGAGCTCAAAGATTTGTATAAAGATATTTATTTATATGCTAAGGGACAATTTAATGTAACCTGAAAACACATCGAATGAAATTATATGTACGAAATGAGCGACATAAGCTGCTCATCAAGCCGATGTATTCGGTACAGGAGAATACGTCTTAGTATACTCGGACGAACATGCTTCTAAAGTTAAACATACGCAAGACAACGTAAGCGACGTCAGCGTAGTAGAGAATTGCGCTAGACCGGATACTGCTTCACAAAGCTTTATACACCATATTTTTTCATACCGCGCGCCTTAAATCGTTTTTAATGTTATGATTCTTATGAATTTTAAAAATTATTAACACCAAACTTCAACAGTAAAAAAGTAAGTGCGTCATTCTTTTTTAAACTTGTACCTGAACTTTTTGCTGTGGAATCAAAGAGAAGCCTAATACAGCTTCATCGGATTGCTGAGTGCTCGTCGGGTGACAAGACCAAGTTTGGGGTCTAAAATAGAGACCGATCACCTTCTCTCCCGCAGATGATAGAGATGCGTCCCGATATGAGAGTTTGTTATAGCTCATTTAACTATAAATACCATAGTGTCTCGGTCCCTCCTCCACCGACTCTGATGTCGTGGAGATAAAGCTGTTATTTGTAAGATCTGTGCGTTTTGACGCTATGCGTATACACTGTTCTGTATTCTGTAGCGGCTGTACTGTGGGAATCCCTACGCTGATGTAGAGCCAAAGTCTAAGCAAATGTCAACAAGTTTTATTGTCACGTATTAAATGAATCATTATAGTACTCTTTGATCATTCTCGTGAAATTCCCCATTCTATGAATACATGTAATGTTCTCTGAGGATTTTTGTGCATATAATTTTTTCTATCAGCGGATTAAACGCTCATGAGCAGTTTGTAGCACCATGATACCGCCGCAAAGTATGCTCGCGTTTGTGAGATTCCGGCGGCCAAAACAACACATCTGCATTAAAATTATGCGGTTGTCTGTAAGTGTCTTCAATAAGCTCTGACTGCTAAGTTAAGCCCGATTAAAAAATAAAACATCTTTTTTATAGCAGGGAGGCAAACGAGATTTCGATTCCTTTTAACGACTACCTATATTGTTGTTGCACGTCTATGTTGTATCCGCATTAATGTGGACATGCCGATACGTTGCTCTCTTTTCTCCCCCCTACTCAAGATGGTAATGATAGTAGCTACGCGATGCCAATTAAATAACATCGATTTTTTATTTATGGAACAAACATTTCATTTTTGTTTATCTTTAGCGTAACAGTGCCTCAAACGTTTGCATTCAATATTTTATTTAAAATTAGTTCGATTAATGACCTACCTATGTCTTTGGAAAATAATACACGTAATAAATACATGTATTTTTGTGATAATAGATAACTCAAAAATATGTTAGAATAAACAAGACCGCCTGTTTAAATGTTTATTATTTCAATTTAGGCAAATAATTATTAGTTTTTCATACTCTATTAATTTCCTACATCTCATACATCGTTCACATTAAAATAATAATATGTAAAGAATGTGTACTTACGCATAACGATAATCTTCATCTGGCTGGCGGTACTGGCAGTTAGGGATGTTCGGATCAGTACC
Source organism: Eumaeus atala (assembly GCA_017140195.1). Lineage (NCBI taxonomy): Eukaryota > Metazoa > Arthropoda > Insecta > Lepidoptera > Lycaenidae > Eumaeus > Eumaeus atala. Next base: position 435,162 of record JAFELO010000012.1, on the reverse strand, counting down.
GTAATCGGACGGTACCGCAGACCAGCAATTGTCATAGCTATAGTAGTCTACGTAACCCATCTCATCACCCATCATTCTCATTATAAACACGCACTCACTATTTGCAAAAAGTTTTTTCCTAGACACGCTTTTTTAAACCCGTCGGCAAATTCGCAGGAGACCAGATTGATTGCGAGCGATCATATCGACTGATCGATGGCTCACCGGCCCTTATCAATAAAATTGTCTCCTTATCATATCTAGCAGCTTTCCCCTGCGATATGGGACTTTTATACGACACCTCGCACCAACGCCATTATTACAGATAGGTTTATCTGTGTCAGATGCGAATGAAATATAGGTGCTAGTGTTGCATGTTGGTAGTTGGAACCTTGAGATGACCGATAAATGACTCGATATCTATTTAATTCCAGCATGTATCAAGATGGACCTGTACTATATATATATAGTTAGAATAATTCTAAATTAAATCTTAAAATGTTAGCAACACTACCAGGATTTTAAGGAGTGCCCTTGCAGCGTTGCATTTAAATATTTGCGTCTTACGTGCAAAAAAAGTGTCGATCTCGCACATAACATAATGAAGGCTCCACTGGTGTCTTACAAGCGGTTGTAAGACTTTTAGACGACCAAACTGAATGTGGCAAAACATCTGTTTATTTTCTTACTTAGATTAATTTGCCAATACAATAAAAAATCAGGTACTCCACGGATAAACTTGTGATATGGAATCTATAACAGACTCCCCCTAACAACTGTCGAGAGCTAGTAGCGGATGCCAATAATATTTTGGCAACTAGGAAAGTCAATGATTTCAAGATGGATGAGAGTGATGCGAGAGACACGATATTTGTGATACATGCGACTACAGTAGTAGCGGTTGTTTGCTGTTTTGGCGGGAGGACACTGTGTTATTAGAGTCCCGTGTCTGAGCCGGGATCGTATACCCATCCCGGCTCACACACGTTGAGACACGGCGTCGATAGGACTGGGTCAGAGACAGCCTGACAGTCCCTAAAGGAGGAGGAGCCTTGCCCTTTCGCCGGGGCCAGCCTGTCGCTGTAGGGGTCCTGTCGCCTGCAGATCCGGGACCCTACACTCATAGCGGCTCACTCATGAAGGCTACCTGTCGTGGTTTATTCGGTAGGGAAACCCAAATTTCGAGCCCGACATACGACCTTGGTGTACCACCCAGGCCCCTAGGCATCATGCGCAACTGCATTCCCCTGCGTTAACAAAAAAAAAGTGTTATTAGAGCGAGTGCTAAAGGAAGCCGTAATTCATTATGTATAAAAATACTAGTATTAAAAATTATTATATATCAAAAAATAAAGTTGATAAAATAAGGTGTTGATTCCTGACGTCTACCCGGACTTTCAAGAATGTAACCACTATTAAATGTAACCGGTGTAACATATTTCAAAAGTATCGGATGATAGAACGCCAAAGTGCCTGCCCGATTTTAGGTGCCACTTGCGAATGGTGTTTTATGATTCATCATTATCATTTAGCGGTCCACTGCTGGCCTCTGTCACAATGTAACGTATCATAGGCCAAAGCGTTCGAACAGACAATGTATAACATAGCTAAAACTAACTTCGTAAGTCTGTATGCAATTAAAGGTAAGAAACTATGTAAGGAAATCACACGTTGTAACATGTAGTACTTAAATCATGACAATATATCATCACAATATCTATTTACAGTGCATTGTTGTGATTATTGTTATACATTTATTTCTGGCATTAATCCTTAATTAGGTGCCTGCATGTTGAAATAACACATGTGATTACAATATAAAAATAAATAAAAACATTGTGCCTAGTAATAATTATCGTCATAATTTCAGAGAATAAATATTAAACGAACCTTATGTATGATTGTGGTTATGATGAATTTAGGGGAGAAGAAGAAGAAGAATTAATATAGGTACAGGTGTTCTGTATACTGATTGTACATAGGGGGCAGATAAGCCTCTGTCTTGGTGACTACTGATGGGCGAGGCATATAGACATTCACATAATTGCTATCTATATTTGTTTCTCTCAATTCCTCCATGTTCGCCAATGGGCCACCTGATAGCGTAACTGCCTGTACCTCCCTGGTCGTGTCGGCTCTATTCGGCTGCAATGCTGGAATGGCAACTGTCGCAACTGGTACTTTTTATTATTGTGTTAATGATGAAATCATTTAAGTAACAAAATGTACAGTCTCACTAGAAAAGTAATAAAATAACAAGTAAAAAAAAAACACTTCCTTCTGCAATTTAGGTTATACAGGCTTCGATGAAATCACAATAAAATAGTTTTACCAAAGAGTTCCAGTACGGTAGCTATGCTCTAAAAAAACAAAAATATATTCATACTGTTTACAAAAAAATTTATATATTTTGGTTTTCTTTTTTGTTTTGTCTGGTATGATTAAAATAGTTTGTACATACTTTAAAATATAGGAACCTAACGATATTTAGATATTTTAAATCAGTGAGTAAATTAATATCGTATATCGTACCTTATAAGTTATGGGTATAATAATTGAAGAAAGTAGACTATATAGGTATTTTTGTAAATCAATGGAGTAGACCCCAACTCCTATGAACAAAGTGGTAGAGTTGACTTTAGAACGACCTTTCAAAGTGTCTCTTATCACTTCTTTAACTAGATAAATTAATGAAACAATTTTCATATTAGAGTAACGTACAAAAAGTGACCATTTTTACCTCTGGTGGGACTCGAACCCACAATCCTCGGCTTAGGAGGCCGATGCCTTATCCATTGGGCCACAGAGGCGTACGCGTTGCGGCGCGCGAGGCAGGTTATCTTGTGAGCGGCCGACGCCGACGCCATTACGTCACCGCAATACGTCACACTCGACCGACTGACTAAACAACACCAATTAACACAAAACAGATAAACAATTATCATACCTTCGCTTACGAAACTGTTAGATTCGACGCTCACGTAGAAGCCGGTTCTATATTACCCTACTATTTTCAAATATCTTAATTGCCGAACTAAAAATATGACGGTGTCAAAAGCGTTTGTATTAAGATGCCAAGAGCGAAATCTCCATTCAAGGTTGGCACAATGGTTCTATTTTCTATGAAATATTAAATGTAGCGCCACAGGCCACAGTATCTATCTACCTATAAAATAGAGGCACACGCACTAAGATACCGGGATAGGCAACGTACATGAGTCATGGTGAGAAATGAGATAAAAAATCCCCTTCCTTTTTTCCCATGATGTCAACGAATTGTTCTGAGGTTCTTTACCTTGGCTAAAGTTCAAAAGTACACTATTGATAATGGTGAATCCAGACTAAATAATAAATACCATCTTTGGACTATGTGACGCCTAACACCATTTCTCAACACTAGAACGTGAAGTACACGTTCCAGGCTGAGGAATGGTCCTGGGTTTAGGTAGATATTTAACGTGCAGTCCTCATAGAAGACGTTACTTCTATAAGTAAAGCAAACATTCTCCCTACCTAGCTTTTTATCCTTACCTATACTATTATATGTGGGTACCATCTTTCTACATTCACTAACTTATATATCCCTCTAAACTTCCGTGTAACAGGTAACTTACTCTCTTTCTATCTTCAGGTACGTAGATTGCCCTCTCATCATCGTTACTCTAGTTTCCAGAACGCTATCGTCACGATTACCAGCTTATTACCCACGTCAAGCCTGAACAAATAAACTTTACTTCGAAACTCTAATGCATACCTACCCGTCACTTTACATCAGTGTCACGAGAGCAGTACTTTGTCGGCCGCGTAGAATGAATTTGGCATCGATGGAATAGTATCTAGTATATTTTGTCTAAAGTTGTGTCAAATATAAAAAAATATTCTTCTTTTACATTAACTTGAAATAATATAAAATCAATTCGCAAGAATTGCCACGTACAGGGACAATTTTTGCAACTTAGACTTACACTGGTGGGGCCCCGTGGAATGTGTGGGGCTTGCGGAGCATGATTGCGCCAAATACCACTAAAACCACCGCCAGTGCCACCAATTATCATAGTAGACGGCTGACCGACACCTAGATTCCCCCGAGGGGCCGACATCACCTCCACAGAGGGGTTGTCCCGGACCAAAATACGATCCCGCTACCTTTAAGACAGTGCAATGTGGTTCCCTCCTCGTCCCTTGCACAAAAGCGCATCCTCTTGCTCTTTAGTCGCCATTACAAACAGCCCCTTCCGTTCAATTGGCTTCGCCCAATGTGTCTGGGTTCACCCCAGGCTACTAAGCCTCACCGCCCCGACAAGGTTTGAACCGTGGTGGGGATTTTCCTAGGTACTTCGAGATAGAGCCTTTGTAACATTTTAATCGCCCGAATAGCTCAGAGATACACAGGGACAATGTTACACACAATTTGCTAATCACAGGAATTACCATCCGGCGCTCGATTGCAACCACGATCGTTGGAGGTTGAGAGACGTGTATGATCTTCTCGGCCCTGTAAAGGGGCGACCAACCGATCAATCGGGGCTAGGTAAACACTTACAAAAGCTGTGTATTATTTTAATTTATTTATTAAAAACACACAATTAATAACAGTTATAATACGGTGTATCAAAAGCCCACCGGATTTTATCTCCCGGCATACATCGTCAACGCTCGGAATTCAGTAACTAATGAAATAATAATACTCTTGATACCTATACTTACTCTTTCATTTAACAATCATTCATAATTCCAAGACGTAGGGCTGTGATTGTTAGATCTGTGTCTGTCATCGGACGACGATCCCAAACCTAGAGTAGGTTTGGGGTCGAAAGGGGTCGACACTCTCGCAGATGGGAGAGACGCATCCCGATATGAGAATTAATAGCAAACTTAACTATTTTCATAATGGCCGGCTGAACCGCGAGTCAATCGCGGGTTACTATAATATATTATAGAAGTATATAAACTAAATATACGTAACGTCATCATATTGTATAAATCGCCGTATTAAACTACGGCTAGACATCTTAAAAAATAAACCCGTTTTGTGACGAGCCAAAATTAGACGGATTGCCATTGCGAGACGTTCACTAATATGGCGGCTGACGTTTAGTCTCATAGGGTATCTTAGTCTCCTAGATCGATATATGTATAAAATTAGGCCAAGTGTTTTTATTTGTGTCAGATTCTTGGATTTAATACTAATACAACTAATAGTAACATACATATACTATTTCTAACTTTAAATGATACTTTAACATTCAACAATGAAGTAAACCTTCAAAGGTAAGTAATGAGTAAATACAGCAGATACAATATTTACATATTCATCGTTCATATATTTACCGGTGGTTTGGATCGGTTTTGGTATGATTGTGAAAAAAAGAAAGAAACAAAATCTTACAATAAAACAAATACATTGTCCAAATTTCAGTCAGGATACACATTTCAACAATGGCTCCGTAACTAAACGATAGAACAATATTTGCTCAAACTAGACGTTATAAATAAGCAACTTGGCCATATAAATGAAAAGAGTAAACAAAGTCGTAAATGGTTACTTAAACAATAAACAATGTCTTTTTCTTGACTTTGTGCACGAAGCAGAGTTCCGAGCGGTCGAGCCAAGAGTTAAGAGCCGTTGTTATTGCTTGAATCTAGAATTACAATCGCGGATCACTTTAAATTAAGTTTATACATAACTGCATAGAACGTTATTTACACAATTATACTATATATAAATCCAGTCATATTAGTTTTCTACACACCTTACAATTCCTTGCTTTTTACTCTTTTTTCGTTCTCCTTTCTCTTTACCTTTTCCTCTTGCATAAATGTATCAAGTTCAGTCCACCCTTTGTTTGTGACAAAGACTAAGACCAAGCAATGGACCAACCGGCGGAAACAAAATTATTTTTGTTCTCATTATCTCTTCTACAATCACGACTTACAATTCGTTCACATTATTTCTTATAGTCATAATTTTGAATATCCACTCGACCATTCTGAATAATGATCAGTACCGATTAATATTGTTAATATAAACAAATGTCTTTATTTGATATGCGACTCGTAATCTATCTATTCCGGCCATACTGACAGTTCTGGGAGTACAAGAATCTATTTTAATATTAAAATAGCCACAAGTATAACAGCAACAAGCTAGGCCACAGGTATAACAATCATAGGCTAATCCACATGTAAAACAACCATAGGTTATAACCACAGGCACAGCCACCGGTATAGCAACCACAGGCGCAGCCACAGGTATAGCAACCACAGGCACAGCCACGGGTATAGCAACCACAGGCGCAGCCACAGGTATAGCAACCACAGGCGCAGCCACAGGTATAGCAACCACAGGCACAGCCACAGGTATAGCAACCACAGGCGCAGCCACAGGTATAGCAACCACAGGCGCAGCCACAGGTATAGCAAACACAGGCACAGCCACAGGTATAGCAACCACAGGTACAACTACAGGTATAGCAACCAAAGGTGCAGCCACAGGTATAGCAACCACAGGTACAGCTACAGGTATAGCAACCACAGGCGCAGCCACAGGTATAGCAACCACAGGCACAGCCACAGGAATAGCAACCACAGGCACAGCCACAGGTATAGCAACCACAGGTACAGCTACAGGTATAGCAACCACAGGAACAGCCACAGGTATAGCAACCACAGGCGCAGCCACAGGTATAGCAACCACAGGCACAGCCACAGGTATAGCAACCACAGGCACAGCCACAGGTGAAAAAAAAAACACAATTTGTTTGGCCAATCTAACCGATAACAAATAAACCTATATATCAGTATATCCCATACATAACTATCAGTAATAATAACAACATTCTACTTGTCCATGTGGTATTCAACGTAAAGTTCCTAAAGGCCATTGGATTTGATGTTAAGTAAAATTGTTCAATCAAAAACTGTCATTTATATATATGAACAAAATATTGTGATGATTATGCTCTGCTTACTAAGAATTTTCTGAAAGAATTTCTGCACAAGATCATCGAGGAAAAACGCAGATTGTAAACCTCAAAGTTATGTATATACATTGTACAAACGTATATCTGTCGTATAGTCATTTTTACAAAGAGATCTGACGAATGTTGACAGATTTGAAACAAGCAAAACAATTAATCAGACGCGTTATTTTGTTAACAGATTTTACAAGTGTCACAAAATATTCAGCCACTAGGTATATTGATCAAGTTCTAGACCTACATATTTTTGTACCGTTCTGGCAAATATTTTATGGGTCAGTAACTGATGAGATTGAAGAATATTTTACGCATTTGAATACTAGTGTTTTAGGCCAAACTATGCCTTTAAAAAGTCCCAAATCTACGTATGTCAAGAATACGTTATTTAAAAGACAATATATAATAACATTTATAAACAAAAAATGTTTACACCTTTATATATTTGCTCAATAATAATTGAGTATCTCACAAGTTATTTCTCATATCCTTTTCAATTACTACAAAAAGATGTTTTAAATTAGGGCAAAATCAAATTATGAGAAACTTCCAAAATAATCAATTGTTATTACAACGGTATTTTAAGGTCTTGTTAGTCCAATTTATATATTTTTTAATACGCAGCTAATTACTGTTATCTCATCATGTTAAAGTCATTAAATTGTGGTACAGAAGATTTTCTTTCTCTGTGCGACGATCTGTTATGACTAGTGATGGAGTACCAAACATCGTAACAATTTTATTGATTTCTTATTACTGGAATGAACTCACTAGCGTTGAGCTTTTCTTGAGGCATGATAAACAAAACTTAGTGAAACAAACTAATGATTAAATATGTCTGAGACCTTCCATGGTCACTGTAAACGGTCTAGTACGGTCTAAATGAAGGGTATACAATGGAATGGCAGTCTTATTGAACATATTTCTACGTGCCTCAGGATCAGAGCATTTTTTACTATCGTACAAGTTTATCAAGTAAAAAAAATACTTTTGGCTGAAAACTTCCATATCAGTAAAACCATAAATGATTCAACTTTTGTAATTGTTGCACTTCTTCTCAGTGTCGAGATCACTCGTGAATGATGAGACTGGCAAAGGGACTTTCTTATTTCCGCGTCTAGTTCTAGAAACGCCATCACTAACTGTCTAGAGCAGTTCTTGTACGGCCGAGTGAGCTGAATCACAATAAGAATTAGTGAACGTTACGTATCCTGTAGGATACGTAGCCCACTTCTGATGCTACATTGTTGGATTTAATACTATTACAATTTATAGTTACATACTTTATTTCCAACTTTATATGGAACTTTTACATTCAACAACGAACAGAACCTTCAAAGCTAAGTAATGAATAATAAAGCATCAATTATATATTCATCTTTCACTCATCATTCTGATATCAGGGACCAGAGTCGAAAACAGAAATTGAGAATACAGTTGAGAGATCAATAGTTTATGTTTACCGGTGGTTCCTTTTTTTGATTGTGTGACGAACCCTTTGATTGTGAAAAAGAGCCACCAAGAAAGGACACAATCTTACAATAAAATAAAAGTATTGATTCGTATCCGTAAGTTGAGGGCTTAGATTACAGTAGAAATAATATAAACGCGATTTTAGAGAGCTCTAATAATAATAAACTAATCATGATCACGGCTTCTTGCTGACCTCATAGCGCAAATCTACCCCGCCCGTCGAGGCGGACCAGAAGGCCGGCCTCAGACAAGCCAAACAATAAACGAGCTCAATTATCATTATTCACGTCATAATGATTATTTTGGGTAACTGATGTATCCCACAAAACAACCCAAAACATCTCTACCCATCTGCGAGAAAAGAGGGGGGGGGGTGTCTGTCCCCCTAAACCAGAAAACACGAAAGTTTTCGCTAGTCCGTTGAAATGTAGAGTAGTAGATCCCTCCGAAAAAATAACGATGGGGGCATTCGTACGACGGTCGTTACAGGGTTTATTTCTATTAATTTATTATATTGTGTAAAGTGCTGGTGGTTTCCTATTGGTTCTGAAGTTAAGTATTACGCAAAATAAATTGTAAGCAGATTATACATTCTATTTATAATCTGCTTACAATTAAATTTACATAATATATAAATATAATTTCTAATTCGTTTAAGGAGGTTTATTTGTGATAAATTCACAAATATTTATATTTTACCAAATAAAGACATGTTTGATGTTAATACTCGTTGTCATTTCTAGTAATCGATAACAATGGAATGTTATTTACACAATCATATATATATATGAAGCCTGTTATATTATATTTATCTCTAACAAGTGCAAATGAAAAAAAAGAACCTAGTCTCCTGACTAGGTTCTTTTTTTTTTCACTTAGGGTTAGGGCGAGAGTTACGCTCCCTCCTAAAGCTTTGAACCTTTCTGCACGTAGTCTTTTTATTTCTCTGTATTCGCCAATCGACGCCATTGTTGTTATCATGTCAAGCAACGCCGCAAGTGTTAAAATTATGATAATGGTCCACTTTAATGCAATAATGCTAGCTTTATTGAATAAGGTATAACACCGAACTCTATCTGGCGATATTTCACTCAGCCGTATTCAATCCGGCTAATCGTTGGTCCCCCACAGAACAATACACTGTCATGTGTTAGAAAATGGTTAGCCGTAATGAAATACGGTGAGTTATAGAAAACGACTGTCACATCTATATACATTTCACAATAATGTACCTACATATTTTTAAAAATGGGTAGATAGCAAAAAAATCGAAAACATATAATTTATTTAATAATACAGGAAATAGTTTAAAAAACAATTCACTATTTTTTTTTCTTTACAATACGCACTTGTGTATTACAAACATCGATGCAAATAAGAATAAAAAAATCATGGTAACAATTTATCAGCAAGATCAGAGGACATAAGACAAACTTTCTTAGGAATATCTGTTTACATTTTACATTACATACGACGTATGCCTGAAGCCCAGGTGTTGGCGAATAAAATATTTATAACATTTCAGAATAAGCAATAATAGAAATTGGTAGTATATTATCCCACATCAACGATTTGTGTGGTTACTGCTTCCACTAAATACGCCCATGCGGTCATTCTTATATATTTTCTAGTTTATTTCGTTCTTATTATTCGATAATACATAACCATTACCAATCTATAATATCTCGAATGCCAGACTTCTTAAAATACTACCAAGTGTTTAAATAAAAATAGCAGGAGTGATAACTATATATTTTACCACTTTTATTACCCGTACGCGCAAAAACAGTATCCTTAGCGGTGTTCAAAATTCATATGTTAACACACTGCACGAAACCTTTTCGTCTATCGTGTGTGATGTTTGTTCCATTCCGTACAGAACTACTAGAAGTGTTCGGACATACTTCCAGATCTAGTAATAGCAATATAACTATTATTTCGTGTCATTTCCATTCAACCTTCGCTATCACTAGAAAATTAAGCATAATTTATACATTACCATCACTAATATCTTTACAACAATTTACAATATTCTTTTAGAGTAAAAATAAGTGTGCCATTTACTAAGGTGCAAGTTGTGTGTAGGAGTATATTAAATAAATAATAGTTTATTCCCAGCCATTAAATAAGCATGATTTACAAACTTTTACCAGTTCCTTTTAAGTATGCAGAAACTCATGCCAGGATCTCCCGCTCTTGCATAACAATACAATGTTTATATGCCTAATGGTAAACGGTATTGTGGTCGACTTTTTCTTTCGAAGAGAAACCGAATATAGATTCATCGGATTGCTAGTAGTGCACGTCGAAAGGGCAACCGACCACCCTCTCTCTCGCAGATGGGAGCGGTGCATTCCTATCAATGTTTGCAATAGCTAATTTAACTATTATTATCATGGAATGAGGTACCGAGAGGTCCCTCTTTCCCCGACTCCGATATCGACGCCGTCTTAATATAGTTTGCTATGGGATGCGTCCTCACTTCCCGTTTCAACCCACCGCGCTCTCCTAGACATCTTAATACGTTGGTCGTATTTAGATGTCGAAGCGAGCACGTATGTAAGTTTTGTATTAGCTCTATCACACAAAATGGGATACTAAATATAGCTTTAATTTAAGATCTGTATATTCAATCACATAACCAAGGAGGCTAGTCGAGTATCACCTCTTAGCTTAGCTCGTCTGTTTTATCGCACGGCTTCATACGCAACAAATTCTGAAGCACAGTCGGCGAAGTAGCAAGTATTTCATAAGTTAACCTACTAATAGAACGTCCGCGACGTGTTCGCGGCACGTTCTCGCCCCGCCCGTAAACCGCATGCAAACCGCTAGTGTGATTATCGCCTTTACTCTTTCGTTTCCCAGTAAATACAACGTGTTTCGCTGGCCACGAGCCGTGGGAGTAAGACGCAACATATTCCCTTTACTTTTCTACCGCACTTTTACATTTCAATGAGGCGTATGACGCAGACGTGCATAAACACGGCAGTACGATCACTTGTCCTAACAAGTGATTGACTTTGTTGAGAATTCCTAGTTTATATTAGCGTAACGTGGCCTAATGCTTAACTCATACTAAGATATAAGTGGCCGGTAGCGAAGTGGCGTGGTGTAGAAGTGGCACTTCCGCAGTCAAAGTAGTAATTTCTCAAGGAAACACGAGTATGATATCCACGGTAGGAAGAAGTTCTGCACTTGAAGATACTTCTCCAGGAGACACGAGTATTTCACGATCTCAAATATAGGACGAAGTAGCACTTCTGCAGCTGAAGTCACTACTCCAGGAGACACGAGTATTGCACCACCCCCATAACAGGAAGAAGTTCTACACTTGAAGTTAATTCTACAGGAGACGCGAATGATTCTACGACCTCCATTATAGGAAGAAGTACCTCTGCAGCACTTCTGCTGTGCTTGTCCCGAAGACACGAGTATTGCACCACCTCCATTACAGGAAGGTCTGCACTTGGAGTTACTTCTGCAGTAGTCACGAGTATTGCAGGACTTCCTTAACAGGAAGAAGTGGTACTTCCGCAGGTAAAGTTACTTCTCCAGTCGACAAGAGTAGTGCACGATTTCGCCACTGGGGTACCTGACGAAGGCGCTCTGGTTGCCGAAGCGCTTCTTGCACACCGGGCACACATTGTAGTCGTTAATGACCAAACTCTTCGATTCGTGGTAACGCTTCATCTCTTCAACCTATAAAGTATAACATTAAATAGCATACGGGAGCAGTCGAGCCATCGCAGTCATTATTATCCACACCGTTATGCAGACGGAGGGGTGTGGCTAAGGAGTGCAGTTTCCCTCCATTAGATAAATATAGATAAAGGAGGCTACGGCTTTCTTTAGCCGAATCACATCCCTCTAATGAGTCATTCTCTCATTCCGAATAGAACGCGACAGCATACGACACCAATACTAAGTGACTCGTCCAATTCATCGTACATTTTTCTTTCGGGTATATTCTTGTTATTACCGCCAAAAACGTTCAGTGGTTTTGACATAAAAATATCACAAAAACACTCGTTTGTGAAATGAATAGGATTACAAAATCGGATATTATATTCATTCAGTATTATGTACATACTCCCGGAGCGACGAGGAAATACATCCGCTATAGTTACTGTCCTACCATCTGGTCGTGATGGGCCTTGTTTGGCCAAGTAATGCAACTGTTTATCTAAGCAGTTATTACTGTATGTGTGCTTTGTGATACCTGCGTGTGTTCGGCGTACAGGAGTCCCTTAAGTACTTGCGCGCGGCGCCGCACTGCGAGCTGGTTGTCAAGCGCGCACGACAAGAAGCGACGCAGGCGGGACAGCGGCACGCCGTCCGGTAGTACTGACAGCGCCTGGCCACACAAGTAATATTCACACACGCACACACATACGCATGCACGCACACAAAATGTATAGACGCTTACACATGTACACGCACATAGGGAGTCTCCCTTCTTCATTTTAATACTATTCTATATCAATATTTATACTTATTTGCCAGTGAAATGGCTATATAATTTAAAAAAAAATATTTTTATCACGGTATCAATTGACTTTTGTAATATCCATATAACATAGTTTTTATAATATTTTTTTATAATCACAAACATAATTTTGTAATCACTGGTAGATAGAGTCGGTTTGGTAGAAATAATGCACCTTTACAATGATGATGAAGAGAAAATTGCGCAAACCAGTGGCAGGTTATTTTTGACCTAAACTAAGGTTTTAATTTCGACACTATGCCATTTTTTGTATGTGTGCTACGTTATATGGAACACCGAATATCATATATGCAGACGCGTGATGAAAACTATATATTTTCTATAGTGGATGGAACAAGATGATTATATAAAATAATAACTCTTATAAATATCTCCAAGCGTTCGTCTGCGGCTGTCTCTACTGCACTCACCTTAATGGGTGAAATTTTATCAGAATGTTTCTCCAATATACTGAGAGCTGTCTCTAGGTCCGGTTTGCTGGAGTTGGGATGTTTCTGCACGTTGGCCAGCGGTCCCGCCAGGGCCGTGTTCTGGTCGGGGTGCATGAGTATGCGCATCAGTATCACGTACACGTCTACGCTCTTATCGGTGCGTTTGTCGCCGACTGTCTCACAGTAGCGGATCGCTCTTTCTACGTCCCCTGAGAATTTAAAATAATATATTTGAATTTAAAATAATGTATTTGAATTTAAAATAATATATTTGAATTTAAAATAATATATTTGAATTTTTTCCACTATAGAATTTTTACTCAATAAGTACAGTAGTCACTTGATTTTATATTTGTACAATATTTTCCTTTGCCTTAAGTCCACCGCGACGAAAACTAATATCAAGAATAGCGTGCCCAACAGCGTCATTTTGGGCGTCGGTGGTAATCAAAATCTCTCGTTTGCCCCTTATGATATAAAATAAAAGCTTAGCGGTTAACGGTGACGAAATCCGATATAGAGAATGTGCCGAACGAGGACACAATTAGCAGATAACCTACCTAAAATCTGTACATATATCGCAAGCGCCTGCTCGTGTCTCCCCAACTTCCCCAGTATTATCGCGCGCTCCTCAAACAGCGTGTCATTAGGGAAGTGCAGTATCACCAGTTCGGGAGTGTAGTGCGAGGACTTCTCCAGAAACGCGACCAACTTCGACTTAATATGCTGTAGCTCTTCCTCGGTAGCGTTAGCCTTCTTGTCGGTTATCTTCTCCCGGTACATGCGAATCAATCCGTCGTGGAAAAGGGCGTTGGTTTCGTTCCATTTGTGTATGACATGCTCTAGATATGGTATCACTAGGGATTCATGTTCTCTTAATAGAAAGTCTAGAACTTTCGCTCGAGGCAAGCTTTCGACTTCGGTTATGTCCTCTGTAAAAATTTTCAAGCCCTCCTCTGGATGTTCTTTTAGTATCCAATCGGAAAACTTGAATATTAAATTGAGATGGTCGGCACCTGGAAATTATAAATTTTGTAAGTATAATATTATATACGTTACTACAATACAACTGTAACATTACAATAAAATATTCTAAAACAATCAGCAGATCCTATTTTATTCAACTTCTCTGTTTGTTTAAAAAAAAAAAAATATCATGTCGCTGTAAGTAATTCTTGGAACGAGGGTAGCCCATCTGGGTGTAGCCCATTATGTTCTGACCTCTATACTTAGTCATGCCATAAGTACTGTTGCAACTAAAAATAAAAAATATTACATTTGAATTTGGAATCTGTCATTTTTATACGCTTGTTATTATGTTGTATATTTTATAGTGGGGTGATAAGGAAAACAGAATCGCTATGATTGCATTACACAAAGTGACTATGGAGCCAAATGCAATTCATAAAACTCTCCATACACTTGGTATTAGTCAAACGTTTGTGTAACGGGCTATTAAAGGGTACAATGATACTTCCACTGTTTGTGACAGAGAAAGATCTATTGGTACGGAGAAGGTGGTTAAAGCAGTTTGGAAAAAAAATCGAAGAAATTCTGTCCGAAAGCAAAAAATTGTATCTCCATATATAGTAGAACCATGTCGCGTATGGTCTGGTCATTTTATTAACGACTACTGAAGCGATACGTAAAGGTCACAGGTTTTTTTACGATTGAGATTTTTTTACAATTGAGCTACATGTTAACAAATAAAAAGACCGTATTTATGCTCAAAGCTCTAAGGAAGCTTCCCAATTAGTCGACAGAGTGCTACGTGGGCATTATCCGACTTCCGTGATGGTTTGATGGTCCCTTAGCCGAGCAGGAGTGACTGAGAAATATCTTTGTGAAAAAGGTGTCAAAACATCGGCACAAGTGTATCAAGATACCATTCTAGAGATGGTAGTTAAGCCCCTTAATAGCGCCATGTTCAGTTCAATGACTGAGTCTGGTCCTTCCAGCAAGACTCAGGTCATAAAACTCGGTCCATCCAATATTGATCAGAACGAACGTTCCGGATTTGATCAAGCTGAAGACTGCCCTTCATCTAGTCCCGACCTTTACTGACTCGTTGTGGATGGCACGTATCAGTGACATCCCTTTTTTTACGTGTGGCGTTAGACGCAGATCCGTGTCATTTTAAAATCGATAGTATCTCCTTCAATTAGCTTTAAGGAAGTTTTCATCCAGAACCAAATTATCTTCATTTTTCTCGTATACATCGATCGTATCCTTCGTTTCTGGATATAGTAATATTTTTAAAAAATAGGGGTACCGAACCTTTTGAAAGTTGATTTATTTCACATTATAACATGATAACGCCCGCCCATCGACAGGCCATACATATTATGCCGATTGCACATTGTAAGAAATTGTTTTGTATAAGACATTCCTTACAATAAATTCAATCACATTGGTTGTTATACGAGATCAATGATAGTAACAAACTTATGTATGAAAAAAAAACTTACTAGAAGTTCAAGGCAAGCAGAGGTTCGCACAGAATGAATTTGTCGCGAGGGCAGATCACAGGGCCAGTTCAAAGTCTCAATCATCACAACGCAAATCCAGAGTCCAAAACACAAGCCAAAATAGTCGCAAGTGCGAGAAACACGGAGTCCAGATATACAAGCGAAAGTAAATAATAAGTAGAGCACGCACGTCTACTAAGGATAGCCATTAACATAAAATAAAAATATAAGTAATTCGAAAAAACAAGATGGGCCTACGATTTGACAGGTACCTCAATGTTGAATCCTTCCAAATAAAAATAAACAATGTACGCAAGACAAAATGTTGAATATTGTTTTGTATCTTCAACTTGTCATCCCTGCGACCGGGGTTCAATACATTGTTCGATACAAGCGACAGAGCTTTTAACAAATGCAACTCTCTGTCATAGAAGTATGATTCATGTTAGCCACATTGGCCCGCGCAGTTCGTTGTGTTAAAAAAATCTATTCTAGATCTATTTCTACCAGATTTTTTTACGTAGGTATGATATCGTCGATTACGTAGGTATTTGTATTATTTTTAAACTTAATATCATTTTTATAACTATCGCATGGTAGTATGGCTATCCTTAGACGATTGTAAACATCGAGACTGTATTTTATATACGACCTACATTGTACAACTGTGGTTATTTGTCTAATGCTCATTTTACAAAATGGAAAACTTAAAATATCACATTATTTACGAGTACGAGTTCCGCCGTGGCACTAGTGCCGCGGGAACGACTCGAAGGGTGAACGATGACTATGGCAGTCGTATTGCAAAAGAAAACACAGTTCGTTTTTACTTCCAACGTTTTAGTTATGGAAATGAAGAGTTTAATGAAGAGTTGAGGGCTATTGTCGAAGCGGTTCCAACGCAAACCACGTCCGAGTTAGCTGCAGGTTAGTGATAAAACTGTTTTAACACACTTGAAGTAAATTAGGAAGAGTAAGAAACTCGAAAGGTGGGTACCTCACGAATTGTCTCACACAAACCGGTAAACGCACGTAATTACACAGCATAGGTTGCCTTGTCTCACTTCCGAGGCAACCCTACACCAGAAAACTTAAACAGGCTGGAGGAGAAAATAAGTGACGACGAGAGATATCAGACGTCGCCACATTTCGAAGGCTGAAATTATATGATCAATGGAATCACAAGACTTCTGCCATCTCAGAGATTTAACCTTACTTATTATTTTAAAGGATTTTCTTATTTTCTTCTCCCGCCTGTTTAAGTTTTCTGGTGTAGGGCTCCGTCGGAAGTGACACAAGGCCAACCTACGCTGTGCAATTAATTACACTAGAAATTTCTGGACTCCAATAATCTATAGGTTTGAATTTACAAGAGAGCTCATGACAACATTTAACATACGGAATAAACTTATCCGCAGCGTTATTTATCTGATTTACGAAAATATCATACTTCTCTTGAAGTACTGGTACCTAAAAATTAAAATTATTTGCCAAAGATTGTCGAAATGCGAGCAAGTCAGCTTTTTAAATTCATTTTTCTAATTATACTAAACACATTTTGGATATTAATTGCCATTTTAATGATCAGATGGTCACTTCCAAGGTGTTCATTCAGCACTTGCAATCAAAACTTGCATGGACTATCAGACGTCACAAAAGTAACATCCGGAGAAATCTGTTGCAAATGTCCATTTACCATCTTAACTCGAGTAGACAGAACATCATCATTAATCGATATAAAGGCATTACCTATGGCTGAATCTAAGATGTGTGTGCCCCTGGTATCGGTTTTCATCGACCAATTAGTATGATTACCATTAAAGTCTCCAGCTATTATTGTGGATTTAGAAAATGAATGAAAAAAAAATCTCCCAATGACAGGTTTGGGTCTGCACAGAAGAAGGACAATATACCCCTACTATATATTCTAAATATTTACAATTAACTACTTCGACTCTAACTATTTCTATTCCAGAGTTTGATACATTAATTGGGTATAAATAAGATTGAATAGATTTTGTTGTATTAATGTTGAAACAGTGAACAGGCGTAAACTTTGTGTATTCCACTGATATATAAAGGCTAACACTGTTGTGATTATTACTAGCCATTAACATATATACACTCAATATTAGTATATTCCTCCCAAATAATGTTTCATACTAAACCATTCTTACTTTCACTTTTTTCATCCGAAATAAATATATTCTCCATTTTTACCAATAATTTCTTAAATTCAAGTCTATACTGTAGTTTTACGTCCCGCTTATTACATTTTTCTTTTTGTGTATTATCATTTTCTTTTCCTTCTACTATTTGTTCTGAGAAAAGTATTTCTTCTTCCTTTTTTTTGCATATACTTTCGGCTCCTGTTTGGATGGATAACCTGTGTCGGTGTAATCGGCACCTCCCACGAAGATGCACCTGTATTATTAATATTTTGCTCTTGATAGTTTTAGATGCTACGTCGCTGTACGTTACAAAATCGCTTGCTGTATTAGACACCGAAGAACTATTATTTACCGCTTTATCTGCGCGATTAGACTGTTCCCACCTTTCAGTAAATAATTGAAGTGCCTGTCTATACGTAACCTGTTCTTCGCTCATTATTATTGACGTATTTTTCTTTAACGTAAATTTTTTGTCAAACACGAAATGAGAATCTTTGCAATTAAGACACTTAAATTCTGTTAGGTCGCAATTTTCCTTCCACATTTTGGGCATATTTTCTATTTTGGACAAAACTTAATAATATGTCCAAACTGCCAACACCCAGAGCACTGAGTCACCGGAAACACATAAGACTCAAGTTTGAATCTGCATTCGTATATGTATGACGGTAGTGTTACCTCAGAAACAAAATCTTACAGACTCACTTTCAATCCAGTTGCCTTCCGAAGTTAAACGTTTAAGTCGATTAACAGACACTAATTCTTTCTCGCTTTTTATTATTTCCAGTAGATCTTTCTCGCTCAATTCCATATTCACCCCTTAAAACGATCCCGTATGATAAAATTAATTCATCAATTTTCTGACTCCTAAAACCCATTTTCTTTTAATTTGCGGAAGATTAATAACTTAATAGTATCTTCACTACGATGAAACTGAATTAATACTTTGTTAATACTTTTTGTATTTGATTCTCGTGATCCCTTTTATATCCTCACCTCTTAATAATTTGGCCAAAACCATTTGCTTAGGTAGGCTTTCCATGGAAGTTATACATTTTCATATGTAGTTGAACCTTCATTTTGATCCTTTTGGTTTTTATTTTGATCTAACCTCTGATTGTTTTTTAATCAATAGATTCGCTTCGAATTAGCCTTTTAGGCTTGCTTCTGTTAACAGTAATAAAGTCATCTTCCGCACTATCCTCATCTCCGCCTCTCTTTCTCTTCTCCGCAATTCTTCTTTCATATATTTTGGCAGCCTCCGAAATATTCGCCTGCATCATTTCGGGTTGCCGAAAGCTATTATCCAAAAAGTCGACATCACTACCATCTTCCTCACTACTACATTCTTCCATGTTACGACACAAGGAAATTACATCGTAGGATATGAATTATTCACGATAACTATAAATGCATGCGAACAGCGCGCGAGACACCGAGCGAGTGAGTTACAATATTTATGACAAGACTTGGTACGATTGGATAGCTAATACAAACACATTGAAAAGAAAGCGGAAACGAGGGCAATGCGTCTGCATAACAATTGTGTCGATGTTTATGGGCGTTGGTAGCCATCAGGAGGTTGAAAGTGATAGTTTGTGGGACAGCCGGATCAATTTTGTTCAATTGACACCAATGGCGAACTGTGGTATCAGATATCTAGTTATAATTGCTATAATCATACCAAATTACTGCAAGAATTCATTGGTCCAAAAGTAGCCCATTATCATGCCTATCATGCAGCATCTTCGCGCGGTCTCCCTCCTCCACCCCGCAATTGTAGAGGCACAGGAGACGCTACTAACACGACGTCACCTGGACAAAGATATATCATACCCAGCTGCTGCAGGTAGTTCTTGGTCCTGGTGTAACCGCGCAGACTGTCGTGTGACTGGTCGCGCAGCAACGTGAGCGCGCGCGCGTGCTGGCCTTTGATCTGGTAGAGGATGATGAGCTCAGAGTGTTTGCCGTGCGCCGCCAGCGTACGCTCCGCCTCCTCCAGTCGGCAGTTGTTGAGGCGTAGCAGCGGCGCCACTAGCGCGTCGTTAGTCTATGAAAGTATACATGTTAAAGACTTTCTAGAAAGCTCTCGAAGAAAATGTTTTTTTACTGTGAATTAACCTTTTTCTATAAGGACAATGCATGACAGAGTTAGGGACCTTCCAGAATATTAGAGAAAAAGATGTCGTCACTGCCAGACGACCCATTAAGAGACAAAGTTCGTGACATCACTAATGGAGGTTTCTCCAGCCAGTCGTTTTTGAGGCACAGTACAGGCGATGGATCCTCTCTATATATGTTTATCCGATGCTATAGTTAGCCAATTATAGACTATCGATCGCCCATAAACATCCACACAACACACTCCGCCATCGGAAACTCACAAACTACACGACATAGCGAAACACTACAGCTGTTACTTTAAACGATAAAATGAGCGCGGGCTTGACTCGTACTCTACTGTGTACGTGTACTACTTCGTGTTTTTGAAGCAATTTGTCAAATTATACACTAAAACTTCCCTCAGGTATCGCTCTATTCAAGGGTGAAAAATGCTTTAGATATTTGCATGCTGAGATGAGGAAATTATGCCTACTATGTGATACATCTACTTTGCAACTACTCACATTCGATGAAATAAAAAATCTTTCTCTCTTTCTAAAATGTTACCTGCAAATAACACTTAAGTAGCGTGGTATCTATTAGCTCCAGCTGTTGTGCGTCGTTCCTCTGGTGCGGCGCGTCGCTCCTGCCGTCCGCATTCGACGCCCTCTTCCCTATTTTCAATCTCAGCTCTACCAAATAAGATATAAGCGCGTTCAACGCGTTCTCCAGATCTTTGCCCACTATTTTCTTACTGTTCTCCGCTCCTGGCTTATTGTCCAGCTCCGGGAACAGTTTGATCACGTCTGCTGGGTCCGTATTCAGCTTTATAAACTCTCTCATCGATTTGGCGTATTCTTTGCTATCAAACAGCTCTAGCGCGTGTAGCATTTGAATAGAATTGACCGTCTGTTTTTTCTCATCCTCTGAGCATTCTGATAGATTCTGAAACGAATTAAGCATATACGATACGTAATTTCGGATTCCAGCCATCAATAATGTCGGTTTATTATCATACAGGAACAAACGAGCAATGCGAGTTATTCGGCGATAACGGACATCCGCATGTGTAGATACGATTAAAATATAAATTAAAAAATTTAACTACTATCACTAGTACATTCCACTAATATTATAAACGCGAAAGTTTGTAAGTATGGACGAAGCTGACAATGTTGTTTATGTACACGAATAACACTAACTACAGAATTACTGCTATTTCTCTTGGTTTTGTCCGTAATCCACGGGGACGTAGTCGCGGGCAACACCTAGTAGTATTATTTATTACAGAATTACTTGAACTGTACCTCATTTTGTTTAATTAGATGTAGCAATGTGCATTATATAGACGTTTTGTTATATATTTTATTTATATTACTCACGATAAACATCAGCCAGTGCTTTTGTATTTCTATAACTTTGGCCCGAGCCCTTTTCCCTGTGTAGCTCAACATCGGAAGTTATAACGTACACCACCACGCACCGCGGTCGATATAATTGTTAATGATAACTCACCCACATAGCTTTAACCGACGTTATTGTATTTAAGGTCATTAATTAATAAAATGTAATTAAAAGTAATGATTTGTTTTTATGGTTTTGTGTCAAAATATGACTACAGTAGTTTAAATCGCCTAACACTATGGAAATCGACATATTACTCGGCTGTACTTCATTATCAGCCCTTATCGGTCCACTGCTGGACATAAGCCTTTTTTTTGACGCGAGAAAACGCATTTACGCGCCTTCCCTGGCCCTGGGTGGGGTCCAGTGGTGTGTGGGGCTTGCGGCACATTATATAGTGCCGAATATCCATAGAAACCACCGCGAGTGCCACTAGTGCCGCCTTTGGTGAGACCCCGGAACAAGAAATCATCGGAGCACCTCGACGGCAAGTCAGTTCCCGAAGGGACAGACGCCACCTACACAGATGGGCTCTTTAGTCCCCTTTTTTATAGGAGGGGTACTAAGAGCCACGTACTTCGTTACGAATTCTGTCGGACAGAGAAACACCCAACATAGCACGTACAATAGCCCGTTGAGCTACCTCAAACTTGCGGTCCTAAATTAAGAGGCAACGTTTCGGCCCCGTAGGTCATCACGGGGAGAACGCATTGGTTGAAGACTTTCGCCTGCAAGCTCTTGCGGTATAGGCGACGTGAAGCTTCTGGAATGCTGCCCAACCCAACTGTATCCTTCTATCGGCTTCCTTCTCGAAGTTATGTCTACCTAATTGCAATAGTTGCCCGAGGTAGACGTATTCGTCTACGAATTCGAGAATAGCACTATGGACGTCAACCGGCCTAGGGAGAACGTGTTCGTTGAACATGACCTTTGTCTTGTCTAAGTTCATCGTAACGCCAACACGTCGGGAAGTTTCATTTCCTGCAAGCTCCCCAACGATTCGGCCAACACAACGATATCGTCTGCGAAACGAAGATGTGAGAGGTACTCGCCGTTAACATATATGCAGCATTCTGTCCAATGTAAAGTCTTAAAGACGTCCTCCAAAGAAGTTCTGAACAGTTTCGGGTAAATAACACCGCCCTGTCGCACATTTTGATGCAATTGTTTGATCTCCCGGAATTAGGACGGACATAAATGCTGAATCATACAATGCTCTCAGTACTTCGACGTATTGCCAATCGACCTGACATCGCTGTAAAGCTTCCAGAACAGCCCATGTTTCGACAGAGTCAAAAGATTTCTCTTAGTCCACAGAGGCAAGGCACAGCGGCTGATTTTAATCATGTGTCTTTTGTACAACTTGCCTTATGGTGAAAATGTGGTCCATAGTGTTAAATCCTCTGCGAAACCCAGCCTGCTCCGCTGGCTGGAATTCGTCAAGCTTTGTGGTGAGACGATTCGTCAAGGCCCTTGGGAACAACTTGTAAATATGGAGAAGAAGTGAAATTGGTCTGTAATTTTGAAGAAGTGATTTGTCACCCTTCTAAAAAAAAACAAAACAACGTCCCTTCCAAGCAATGCCTTGGGAGGTACTCCTCGCTGAAGAACAAAATTAAAAATCTTTTTTAGCTCTCTTAATACAGGTTCGCCTCCTGCTCTACGAAGTTTGACTGTAATTCCGTCCTTCCCCGGAGCTTTTCCCTCTTAAGCTCCGCAAGAGCCAGAATAATCTCACTCAAGTTGACGTCCGGCAGATCGCTTGTCAAATGTCGTGTCAGGCTTGCACGCGGATCCTTGTTTAGGGTATCGGGATGAGGAGCGTGCGACGTATACAACTTGCTATAGAAAGCTTCGATCTCAGATAAAATCCCAGGCTTAGAAGGAACGGTAACCCCAGAATCAGTCCTAAGCTTTGTCAGGTGACTTCTTCCAAGCTTCACCACAAAAACCTTCGACCCTCTATTCTGCTCAATCGCTTCGGTAACCCGTTACGTATTTGAGCAGCGAATATCTCGGCGTATTCGTTTGCGGATTCGCTTTGAAAGAAGCTTGACATCGGCAGACGTAACGCCTTCGTGTACTCTGCGTTTCTTCCTAAGTCCAAGCGTCTCATTTGAGAGTTTAGCTTTCCTGATTGTATACTTACTCCTACAATATCCTTCACCCACGTCCCGCATGCAATCAATCATGCAACTCATAGCCTCGTCAATTTCCATTATAATTTCCGACATATCTAGGGCATCGACCATGGGCAACCTACCATGGTTAGTCGGAAGCTAGGTCGGAGTGTAGACTGTACTACTCGGAAACGCTCGCGTCGAAAGCCTATATTCAGAGAGCCTCTAACCAATCGGTGATCCGTAAATATATACTTCGGTCCGTCATAATAAAGTCAATCTCGTCCCTGGTCACAGTATTGGGGCTCTGCCATGTCCACTTCCTTTGGGGGCTTCTTCTTAAAACAGGAATTCATTAAGTGAGGCCTACCTTCTCGAGGAAGTTTCCCATCATTTGCCCCCTGCTACTCCCGACTTCCGACTCCATGTGGTCCCAGGCTCGATTCGACACCATCTCGTACGCCCACCTTGGTATTAAAGTCCACCATAACAACATTGAAGCGGGCGTTACAGATATCATGTAAGGCCTTTGAGACATCCTCATGGGTTGTATCCACGTCGTCATCGGAATGTGTCGAGGTTGGTGCGTAATACTTGTATCACTTTAAGGCTATACCTCTTATTGAGTTTAAGTATGAGATACGATAATAAACCAACATTGGTGATACGAGGGACTAATTCATGAGGAATCCCTCACCGCCTTGTGATGGAGTGTCACCTTCCCTGAAGTGCAATAGGTGACCCGATGGCAGAGCTATATTGTCCTCGCCTTGTCTTCTGACTTCATATAGAACGTGCCATCGGATTTTTACCAGTTCCACCTTCAGTTCAACCAAATGGTTATCTAGTCTAAGCGTTCATCTGTTATACGTAGCCAGGTCAAATCGGTGGTAGCAATCAGTAGCACGGAGATTCTTAGCACTCCTTGTTCCACCGTTACCGTGGCCGCTACCGTAGACTAGTGGAACTACCGGGTCGAATTCTACTGCTGTCGTCCATTGGAGGTTAATGCTCATAATTGCCACGCTGAGCAAGCGGATTGGAAATCGCATATCAAGTTTCCGACCGGCGCCACTGCTGCCTATCGCCGATCCGATTGATGGTACCACCATCACTCGGCGCGAGCGCCGTCCGGTGCTCACGTCTATTTCACTGTCACTATGAAACAGACGGGACACCAAACAACCAGCTCGCTGAAGGCTCTTTGTTGTTAAGAGACTAGTGACGACTCTTACATGACCCTGGGCTTGGTGGGTGAGGGTATTCTTATGCCGCCACCACACAGCAATTCTAGATGCATGTTCCCAATTATAGTTTCCCAACTTATAGTAACGTTCTTTACTCTGCTAACTGCTAAACAGTGCTAACAAACGTCAGTGTTAGCGTTAAAACTGATAATTGTGCCAGTGCCACTGAGGGCCCACTGCACAGGTTACTATGAAAGTGTCAATTAACCATTCAGTACTTAACTCACAACTACCACATAAATTATTTATATTTCAAGCTTATTGTTATAATTCGTTCTCCCTTTTTTTTTAATGGTTATGGGCTGATTTACATAATTAACAGGTTCTTTTATTATTTCTTTTCTGACATTTATCTTACTTGTTTGGTATTACTTTTAATCCTTATATAGTTTGTCGACTTTGGAGGTGTGTTAAACCCGTGAAAGTGTACGCATCAGACATTTTACCACTCACATTGTTTTATGTGCTTAATGTTCTATGAGTGTAGTGCTGGTATTGAAATAAATAAATATATAATACTCAAAACAAAATAAGGACCACTAAGATTTTTTGATGTATCATGAAAATAATAAAGAAATTAACTTGTATAACTTATGTAACTACAAAATAAAGTTATTGATTATATATTCTAACAATTGCTTAAAATAATGATCATGAATTGTTTTTTTATGTTTATGTGTGTTGAATGAAAAACATGAACAAAAGAAATCACCGGAAAAATACAAACTACTGTTCTTGTCACTTTTGTTTCTTCTTTTTAATAACGAGTATGTCCTCCTCTCTTAGCAATACACCCCAGAAGCCTCGTATACATACTCTGGATAAAATTCCTCACATTTTCGTCTGGAACCACCTCCCAAGCATCTTTTAAAGCGTCAATCAGCTGCTGTTGATTGTAGACCCCTTGCTCATTCTCTCTAACTCTTCGTTTCCATTGGTCCCACAATTGCTCGATCGGATTTAAATCTGGACTGTTAGCTGGCCATGGTAATACCTCAATATGACACCCTTCTAGACAGTTTGGGTTAATCGAGCTGTGCACGGGCATTATCTTACATCGTGGTGAATCCAGGCTCCACTCGCTGTGCATATGGAATCACTTGAGGCCTGATGACGTCCTCGATGTAACATTCCGCAGTTACGGTACCCGAATTCGTACTGGTGGCATAATTAACTCGAGATGATCAATGAATCAATTAAAATTGAAAAAGTAATACTTTTCCTAAATATTCATAAAATAACCGAAACAAGTTAAGAAGACAATCAAAGAAAAATATAAGAATAACATCCAATTATTTTTTCTTAAAATGATGGCCAATACTTTCAAATTAGGAACACGAACACATAAAATAAAAAAGGCATAAAAAGGATCAAACACCAAAGAGTTCGTAATATGAATATAATGCTACTTATCAGTTACTTTCAGTTTACTAAATTGCACTTAAATGTAAATAAACTAGAACTGGCCCTTATTTTGTTTTGAGTAGTATATATGATTTATTTTTTGCCTTCAATATGGTAGGGCACGTTTGTCTATAAGAACCTGTTTGAACGTTACCATGACAACACATTCTGTTATTAGGATAGGACAACTGACGAAATAATACTAATTGCTTCTAATTTCTATTATTCTCTTGCTTTAATAAAGCAACTATTCTGTAGACAAGATCACTTTATACAATGAAAGTTTAGATTAAATTGGACTACATTTATATCTCTGGTAATTGTTTTTATACAAGGAGACTAGCTAGTAAGATAATTAACTATTCACTCACCGTCAGATCAATAGCAATCTGAAACTGTTTGTCCTTCAGCAGCTGCTGTCTCTGCTTCTCCACGTCCACCAGCTTCACGCACCACACCTGGCCCACGGACGCCACGTACGTGAGACCACGCTTACACCTGGAACAAATCTCCACTAAAGGAACCCAGCAAATTCCACTCAGAGGCCTTTGATTTCCTATAATTTTGAATATTAAGGTCACATATTTTGCTATAGGCCCCAGGCTTTTCTTTTCGGAAGGACCTGATACTGACAGTGTTGCTATTGCACACAACCGAAAAGACTTTCGAAGTCCAGTGGACGGAATGCAGTGATAATAATGACACTTGTTTCATCATCGTCATCGTTATCAGCCCTTATCGGTCCACTGCTGGACATAGGCCTCTTTCCATGAAATCGAAAACGGCCGATCTCCTGCAACTGCACAGAACTGCATCGCCTTCCCACGCGGTGTACGGTCGACCAGCACTTCAGTTTTCCTAAACGCGGCCTTAGACACTTGGTTTAGTGGACATGAAATGTTATATTTAACATTTTTAGTATGAAGGTACAGATTGCATTATGCATATGCCATGCGTAAGTTGGACCATCTCACACCGCGTAAACGTAAGCCCGCTTCGCAGGGAGGATATTTCTTTTGAAATGAGGTGCGTCGTCCAAAACGTGTGTGTGTGGGTGGTGTGTGTATGTGTATAGAACTCTAAAAATCTAGAATTGATATTGAAAGTAAATTAAAGGAAGACGTCTATGACCCACCATTGTTAAAGCCTCGTCGTAGCGGTGGGTGCTACACACTTTAGGCGAAACCAATTTGACCTAAGTGGCGACTCTTTGTACCTCTTATAAGAGAGGAGGAGGATTTTGTTATACGGCCACATCGTGTGCCGCAAATCCTACAAATCAGCGAACCACGCCCGTAACCACGCCCGTAACCACGCCCGTAACCGTTGCCGGACACAAAAAAATTGACCATACGATCGAACTTCTTAGTTAACACAACGTAACTGTTGCTCCTCCTCTCACACACACACACATTTACTAGCTTATATATACTCTCACACACACACACATATACACACACATATCCCGCTCAACTCCCTTACGCCTATCTCATTCTTTCTGTAATAACTTATATTGCATCACCTTCCGCTGGGCTCGTACTCGTAACAATTTCGTTACATATTCACCAGCGTACACCCAAAGACAAGCACACAAAAATAAGTTTTACTTCAAAACTAACTTTAGATTGTCAAACGGAGCTGAAGTAAATTATTAACTTTAGCTAATCATCACTTCACAGAATTGATATGACGTGGTTCCGCCTTTCAAATACGACGAATCATCTGTTAAAGTTTACCCACATTGAAAATCGATGCGTCGACACGCGACAGGAACGAAAATTATTTTGAAGCCAAAAATTGCGCAAGAGACATACGTGACGTAAGTGGTAAAGCGTTAGGCTGAACATTAAATGTTGCAATACTTTACTCGTAAAATTTTATTCAAACGGGCCTTAGATATCGTTTAGTGTGGTGTAAATTTCAGATATCAAGTACCATTTATGACAATTTGTTTAAGTACCTTTATAACATCATAAATGTTCGTTTTGGTTGTCTGGTAAAAATCCCTAGTGGTAAGATGGCGCTTGTGTACAATAGCTCAAGACTTTCACATGTAATAAATTATTTTGTAAATACTAATGTATGCATAATAAAGTATTATATTCTTTCTTTCTTTCGTTGTTTTGTCTGCATTGTGATACCAACCTATACATAAGTCTCGCCTTGTTGATCTCGCACAGCTCCTGCACGAATGTGGAGGGCTCCACGGTCTGCACCACCACCTTATTGTCAGGCAGTAGACCCAGGAGGAACGGCTCATCCCAAACTGGAACATAAAATATGAAAAATGAAAAGAGCAAGCGAGCATTACTGCAATTACATATGTGTAACATCTGATATTTTGTCCTGATATTAAATTATAATACATATAAAGCCAATGACCACTATTATGTAAAATATATTGGAAGCGTCAGAAGTAAACCTTAATATGTAAAAAAGATGGGATGGGCCATTAAGGTTCTGGAGTGGAGGTAGCGTTTAGGAAAGGGAAGTGTTGGTCGACCGTTCACCAGGTGGTAAGGCGATCTCCGCGCAGTAGCCGGTCCGGGTTGGATGCGGGTAGCAGGAGATCGGTCGTCTTGGCGTTCATTGAATCAGGCATATGTCCGGCAGTGGGCCGATAAGGGCTGATAATGAATAATTGAAAAAAATGTAAAAAACATTTGAACTGAAATCTTAATGTATTCGAATAGTTCCATATTCAAATTGCCGTAACACGCGCTTCGCCCGTCTCCTTTTACGCCCACTGAAAATAGCCAGCAACCGAGAGGAAGATCGATGAAATCTGCAATAACAGATATGTGCAAAGTAGTTTACTTACCAAAATATCACTGAAATATACTAACCAACCATCTGTGTTGTTCACGTTTACTTAACTAATTAGTCCAGAAGAAAGTTGCATCATATTTCACAATGTCTAAATCTTACGCGAATGTTACTCATTATAATAAAACTACTTTAATTTCTATCTCTCTCGACCGCGATAAAACACGTTAAATTAGTTTTACTGTAGTACCGTTATTACTATTTAGATTGATATTGTAAAACTATAAGTATTCTTACCCACTGCAATAGGCGCTTCTTTCCATTTAATAGTTTTTTTTATTTCAATTTTTTTTATTTCCTGTTCAATGGCATCCGAGGCCTTCGTCCCTAGAAAGATGGGACTGAATCAGAACAAATTTATATCAAAATTTTACACAATTCGTAGACAATTCTTATGCACTATTGGAAAACGATGCATAGAGGAAAAACTGGACGGCAAGTGGAAGAAATCTTCCATAGACCACACCGTTTCTTAGCACCATTTGCGTAACCAGATGATACACATGATGTATCTTCATTTACACAAACCTCCCATGTGGCCATCTGGGCTAACATTTCCCGTCGCGGATGTAGCCCCGGTTTTGTCTAGGACAGGACTAATCCAGTGGCTTTAATATGTAAGTACCTGAAATAATCAGCCTCAGCAACATTAATGAGATCACATTTTGTGCACCAACAATATTGTGGAGGATTCCACCGATAACAGAATCCATAATGGTTTGAAACTATAAACTGTCAAAAAGGCGCATAATGGCCAGCCCTAATACATTAGCGCTAGCTATATTGAATAACGTAAAGCACCGAATACATTTCGGGATATGTTCACTTAGCCGCTTTCAGTCCGGCTAATCGTTGAATTGCGGCAATATAAAATGGCGCTTTTTTAAAACGGCTACCCGTAATGTAATACAGTGATACATACAACCTAACTTCGTCATATACAATGGTATTCACAACATCCAAGATAATTCTTATATACCACTAGACACTTCTTTCTCCTTCAATGTCTTCTTTATTTCCTCCTCATCAACCTCTTCCACAAGAACTGAAGTGTTGTCTCGACCGAGGAGAAACGACGTCTCAGAATACTTGGCAATAGTCGGCTCTTGCGACTTAGAACTGCTGGTAGGGAATAGTTCTTCAGGATTTCGTGACGTGAGCTGTTGAATACAATTTGGTTTGAAAATTTAATTTTAACATGTTTCTAAGTGATTATCATGGGAAAAGATGTAATTATTGGAGTAAGGTTTATTCCCTGTATTTGTATTACATATAATTCATGTTAGACAGATTGTTTCCTAATCAGTCAGTACTAATTTCAGTTGGATTCTCAAAGAAAATATAAGAAAATGCTGTGTCATGCTTTGAAACCTAATATTATCATACATACATAGACATATAAGCAAACATCTTTTATCTTATTATATTAGAATAAATAAGTGCTACATATTACTATAATTCTTCTTTTCAAAGTCAAGTGTTGTAGAGTGTTAAGCAATTTTCACTACAAATTATGTAAGTATCAAACTATTGTCGGTATTGCCGATAAAGAGTAACAGCCCTTTTTAAATACTATCTATTGATGCATTTAGTTACTGGAGATAGAATTTTGGTATATTTTGTATGGAACTTATATGAACTGGAGTAAAGATGTTTTGTTGTTGAAGTAATGTAAAAATTCTACAGCTAGTTGTGTCTATTACTATATATGTTATAGATAGATATTTATAGAATATAGAAAAGCTATTATGTTTTTATCTAGAAACTAACACAAATTACTCACATCAAACATTGTGTATTCTCCTTTGAATCCAACACACAAATATTGATTACCATAGGCCAATATTTTTGGAACATCGGTTACAGTAAAGTCAAACAAATGTTGCTTGAATTCACCATTTTTTCCATAATATAACAATAGTTTTCTCCTTACAGCCACACAGAGTTGTACAACCGAGTTTGATTTACCTGTTAAAGATGTGGCAGACTGGAAACAAAAAATGTTTGCTATTTATACATACCCTATTATTTTGTTCTTATAAATTTATTTACATGAACAGAATAGCATAATCTTATACTGAAATATAAAAATATAAATTTAAATTTGATGGGACACAATAGCTTATTTGTTCTATACTATGTTTTATTATTTTAAGAAAGTAAGGGATTTCTTTTATTTTTGTATTACTTTTACGCATAATTATTGATATAAAAACTAACAGTAACACTAACAGATGGATGTTGTGTGACGGTGTCACTTGTCACCTATATGCTTAATGCATGATGCAGTAACACACTGTGAGGTGAAGCGGAATGGTGTCTGTGTTACCCTTGCACATGTAACATATTGTAGTGTATAGCTCATACCCATAGAAATGAATAGAAATGAAAAAACTAAAACTAAATTAATTATAACAAACACACCCACACCACACTGAGGAATACAAAAATGGAATTGGTATAGATCAGTTCTATTTGTTTCTATTCTTCTATTTTTTTCTATTTTTTTTTTTTTTTTATATTTGTTGTCAGAAATAATAATAAATTTCAGGACCATCTTCTTTACAATTTTCTATTACAATAAACAATTGCTTGTTTATTATTATAACCAATAAAGTAACAAAAATAAACAAGAGATTCAGAATCAGCATTTACCAGTCCATTTCTTTATTTGTTTTCATTGAACCCTGTGATATCCAACCGCCTGTTTGTAGCCACATATATATACATGTAGCTATCAACACATAGATATAGTTTTCAAATACTGTCAACAGTTTTTTTATAAAAATTTTAATAAACTCACTTTCTTGGCTATTGCAAAAAGGGACGCCCCTTTTGTGTCAGCAAATGTATGTCCTAGTGACACATTTAGATGGTTTATATGATGGATAGATACAATATTATCAGTTAAGCATATCAGCAAGTTGTCATCTGGAAATAAACAACTTAGTATAGTTTAAAAGTTTAACACACTATATATGGAATGTTGCCAAGTTTTGTTACAATTTAATAGGGTAGTTTTAGGATCTTCCTGCTCTACGTTTTAAAAACCCAATTAGTATGTACTACCAACACCCTTTATTTATACTGACCAACTCACTCCACTTTAAAGAGCTTATCCTGTTATTTATAATGAAGATTCTTTTAATCCTTTGAAATAAAGTTTTATATTTGTGTAAAAATAAAACCAACCTGGGATGACTTCAATTTGCTGAATAGGTTTTTTGCTAAAAGTTTTATGATACTTCAGCATTTGCAATTCATATTTTTGGCTGTCATTATTGAAAGTCAAAGAATACATCAATAAGGATCCCTGACGTGTACCCAAAAAGAGACAATCATCTGCAATTTCAAATACATGTCAATATTAAATTCGAAATATGGCCTAAATCTATACCCTGTGAATGTTTGTTATTGTCATATAACAAGAAGTAATTTACTGCTTATAATAATACTCTTGGAAAGAGAATATGTACATACCATAAGCAGCAATTGTTTCAATTTGGAATGTAGCATTGTGTAAATGAAATACTTCATACGCCTCATGCATGGTTATAATGCAAAGTAACAAAGTTTTTCGTACTATCTATGTAACCAAGTACACGAGAAGCATTTATAGTGACCTTATATGATTTGTCATTAGGCAAAAATAATCTGATAACATTGAAAGAAATCTAAACAATTTTAGTTTTTTTGGCGTATAACTTGTTTGTTTTATTTTAAATTTTGAGGTTTGAGACTTGTATTTATAAATTGGTTATTTGACGTTGACATTGACATTGAGTAATTCTCAGTTAAGGCACATATATTTTTTGCGATCGGAATCCACGTCGCAGTAGTAGTTTATCAATGTGGAAATATCGATATATATTTCAAATAGAGTTCAATTTTTCACGTGGTCTTGTAAATCGATAACAGTAGTTTTAGAACAGGCACGAAAAGGTATGACATGCACGAAATGTTCTGAAAGGCCGGAGCCTGTGAGCAAAAAAACGTAACATGTATATTCTTTCACTCCACCGAGCCATGCATTTACAGTACAATTATATTGTTCTATAAACCACGTAAGATTAGATCGTCAGTAAACATAAATATTAAAATACATATAATTCTATTTGAGAATTAGGATTTAATATTTTATAACAATCTTAAAATATATTGCAAGTTGTTTTTTTTTTGTGCGCTGAAAAAAATATCGTCAGAGGCCTGTTCATACAAGATGTACACTTCTACTGCTTCTGTGACAAGTCTCATTGTTGACGACAGATAAGCTCTCCTTGACAAGGTGATACAGGGTAATAAATACCGTAACTAATTTTACTTAATATTAATATTACAAACGTAATTATATTGTATATACGTGCAAATATAACAAGATTCCTTAAATATTGGAAAAATTTCAGACACTGCTTTGGCAGAAGGAGCCTGGATTTTGATTTTGGATAAGGAAATAGCAAGCATAAGTAATAAAACAAACGTATATACGCCTGGAAGTGCTTTATTATTAAAATGCTTTTCGTCATAAATGCTTCACTTCATTTTTCATGGTAGTGAGTAGGTACCTTTTTTATCAATAAATAAAAATCTATAAAATCATAGTAGATACATGAACAGAACATTAGCAGTAGTGTTGCCAGCTAGTAGTCACCAGGGAACGCACGGAAATAGTGATAACATTGTCGCTTTCACGCACGAAGTTATAACACACATAATATAGTTTTTACAGTAATAATTATACATCATAATTATGAGTCTCTGAATGGGAGACTCCTACCTTATCCTATCTAGCCAGGTTGTGTTCTAGTAACAAAGTAGTATTAAACCAAGTAGTGTTCGTTTTTAGAACTGTAACTCCTTCATTTTTACCACTTATAAGTAAGTGATTACGAACGCTCATAGACATCCGCATCACCACAGGACTCGCAGATGCGTTGCCGGCTTTTAAGAGATAAATAGGCGCTTTTCTTGAAGATCAAGAAGATACGACTTTCGTATCGGTATCCTTCCCGCAATATGCCTGGAGTATCTGTAGAGAAAAATGATGCAGCCCTTGTCTCAACCAATATCCAGTCGAATGCTATACTATAGTTTATTAAATAAGTTAATAAAAACAAGCAACTAATAGTATTCATCTGTGGGAGTAAATGTTATCAGATGTCAAAACTAATTAAATAACCCTTAGTCTCGACGACAACTAATCGGCTTACAGTAATTTCGTGCGCATACACACAATCACCGAAAAATTAATATAGTCCAAAAAAAAATGGTTTAATTGACTTTTTCTTTTTATATAGAAATGCAATTTTCTATGACGATTCTATAAATAAAAAAAAGTAACATGCATTGTTTTCTAAAGATATAGAGAAAGCTGAGAATAGGGGGTTATCTAGATGTAAAATAAAAAAACCATGCTACTATTCATTTAATATTTACTTTTATAATTATGTTATTTTCATTCATAACTAACAACGATATGGGTGTTATGATGTATTCAAATTCTGTAAAACAAATTAAAACAAAATACAAATTTCACTCACTATTAAATTTATTATTACAGTACTAGCAATAAGAAAACTCTTTTCACTTTAAATAATTTATATAAGTCAACCCCATTTCAAAATATTTTACCGGAAATTCTCGTGACGTGAACGTGGGACGTGCACGCAAAATCGTGAAAGTGAGAATTCAGTGGGAATATTGACGTCTCGGTGACATCGCTTCGAACATTCAGGTCACTAGTATGTCTTAACTTTTTACACAGAGGGTCTTCAGAAGCAACGTCGATTATAAAATTCGTATTAGATAAGACTTAATAAAAAATATGCATATCTAAACTATCGTAACCCTTACTGAATCCTCCGGAGCGCTTCCTACCGATATAAGTCATACCATAGATAATAATTATAATATATTTACACGAATCATAAAGGTGTCAGCAAAATAATAGCCGCAGGGACGACAACTAAGCTCCACTATGTGTGATTTCAAATCGAGCGCCGAGCGCCCTATACCTCTTAGTATACTAAAAAAATTTATAAGTAATTAGTACATACATATATGTAGTAATACGAGCGTATAAATAATATACGTGACCGTGGATAGACGGATCCGTGGTCTCGGATAGGTCATCCAAACTAGCGGACGCATGCGTGACCACTGATGAGCGTACACACACGCATGCGTGACCGCAAGTGATCACGCATGCATGCACGTATGCCTGTATGCCTGTACACGCATGCGTGACCGCCAGCGAGCGTACACGCACGTACATGTGACCGCGAGTACGTACATATACGTTAATGACGCGGTCGGTGTGTTTAACACGTGGTAAAGTGATTGAAGCATCACTATTGTGCAGTTCAGGAGACCCGGATGAAAAAGATCCACTCCAGCTGCCTAAGGGTGCTTCGATAACGTCCGATGCGAGATCGCGACGCCGCTTACGCTTCTTGGCTACATCTAAACCGTGAATTAAATTTATTAATATAATTATAATTAGAGATTTAATACCTTCCTAGTTTGTAATTGCATGCCAACTCGAAGTGCAAAATGAAATCGCTCAAATACTTAAAACTATGACAATGAAATTTAATTATAATAACATAGTTTTTTTTTATAAATGACTACTAGTAATGCGTTTCGAATGACAAATTTTACATAGCAGAAATACCATTTATTGAATATAGAATACAATATTATCGAAAAACTATGACGTTACAATAGGACGCCGACAGTGTTATTTAATACATACAATCTTACACTCAGCGTTTACACAGGGTGA
This sequence comes from Eumaeus atala, assembly GCA_017140195.1. Lineage (NCBI taxonomy): Eukaryota > Metazoa > Arthropoda > Insecta > Lepidoptera > Lycaenidae > Eumaeus > Eumaeus atala. Next base: position 399,271 of record JAFELO010000012.1, on the reverse strand, counting down.
GGTACTAGTATACTGCAGTAGACATATACTCCAATGTTTTTACACAAAAGAAACCAATGTACGACAATCGTGTAGTCTAAAAAATTTATATATCCTTTCAAATGTTTATACAAATACATAATATTTTGAGATATAGTTAAATATTAAAATTATCCTGGGAGATCAGTTTACACTAGTTATAAAAATTTACAAGTACGCCTTTACGTATCCAACTCACGCAGACGTGCTATCCGAGGATCGAAGGTCATTCGCTGACCGGCGACCGGCAAGCGGCCAGCAGTGATCAGTTTCCGGTGACCGGCGAGCGGAGACCTTTCACCAGTGACAGGTGTCTAAGAGCTACGTGACTATCTCTCAAAAGATGATTGCGTAATGCGTGTCAAACATGTGACTACTTTACCATTTTCGCGAAACGACCACTAAAACACATAAAACCGTACACGATTTTTTAGAATATTACGATTACAAAGGTCCGGATCGGTTACGATGTAGGAATGGAAATAATTCGATGATCGCGAGCGGATTATCGAGAGTAAAAACAGCATAAGGTATATACAGAAGGAAGGAGTTTGAGCTTACAAAAGTACAAAGTAATCACATTGCGACGGTTTAGAATCTACTGCGGATTTTACCCTTCTTACCGACTACGACAGCTCAAGCTTTTATTGACAATTACACTACTGTATCACACGATTACTCGTCGAAAACACCTATATGCATTCAATTTTCCCGATGGCCAACACGAAAAAAATACTATCACTAAATAGCGTACCAACGATTCTCGACGTATTGTCGATAAATAAATTGCGATACCTCGCCTATCACTGCGTCGACCACCACGCGACAGATCTCAAGCCGGGTTCACTCCCGTGTTGTCATAATCTCTCTCTCGGAAACTACTGGACTAGGGACGCGAATTAGAAAACCGATAGTCATATCGATAGCATAGAGGTGCGTCTCGCATCCACACTCGTAATGAATAGGCGACAGTTATGCGCGGCTCGGTGCGAAGGTCGATATACTTTAGTGGGCGTTGAAACACACACATCTAAGACGCGTTAAAGAATGAATCGCTCCTAAATTTAAATGTAACGTCCAAAAGCGTTATACCGTACTATTGGCACTACATACTCGGGTATGGATAAAATTAAAAGTAAATTTATAATAGAAATGCCTGTACGCAAGCATCGATGTTATCGACACGTCGGTTGGTGCGTGCGAGTCCGACGGCGCGAGCCAGCGTCTCTACGACGTGCCTGGTGATCCACCGCTAGGCCCGCTCGCCGTAGCGTTCTCTCCTGTGACAAAATTAAACCAAAGTGAGACGCGATACTCTATCTAACACAACATTTTGTGCGGTTAAGGATTGGAATTCTATTCAAAGTCGATCATTTCGACTTTGGCTTTTTTTGTAAGGTAAAGCCTTAGAAAAAAAGCCACATTCTGTAAGTTCTTAGCCTTGACTTATGGTGATATAACCTATGCTTTGACATAATAATCCTGATAACAATGACAGCCCAGAAATTTGCCAAAGTTAAAATTTAGATTATCATAAAGATTGCTTATAAAACTGGGATAGTTTACACACTTTACAGTAATTACATAGTTAAGGCGGGTTCCACAACAACAACAACACAGGCTGTTTCCTGATACTTTTGGTTCTAACGACCTAACGCTAATTAATAGTCATGGATTTGTTACGCAAAATGTTCTTTTTTGCTGCATGATTGATATACACGTTACAGTCAAAATTTGTCTCTTAAAGTTTGTATAAGTCCAATTTGCATTCTTATTCCCAGATATATGTTCAACAACTGCTAGTACCTGTCGCGTCGTGCTGCTGTTCGGGCGGCGCGGGCGCGTCGGGGGCGGCACGCGGCTTGAGGAAGTCATTGAGCGAGGGCTGTATGCTGAGCTCGTGGTCGGTAAAGTTGAATAGCGGGGGCAGGGCGCGGCCCGAGGGCAAGCGGGCAGCGGGCTCGCGCAGCTCGTCGAAGAAGCTGTGCGCGCACGCCTGCAGCGGCGACAGGCGCGCTCCCGGCGTGTACTCCAGTAGTCGCGATACCAACGAGATGGCGTCTGGCGGCGTGCACGCGCGGAACACCTGCACAAATGCACGTATACGTGAGGACACATGATATAAACAAAATATAGTCACAAAATGGAAAGACGCTTGTACTTTAACCGATTATTAATTTCAGTGTTAATATGAACTATCTCTCTCGCACGAGGTAATCTGGGTAGGCGAGACGGAATATGTTAACGAAAAAACAAGAAGTACATTACTAATAGGGTAACACCTGAAATTCTTCTCGCTCGTCATCATCGCCATCAACTTAAGCTCGTGCTGGACATGGGCCTTTTAAAGAAATACGAAATAGCTTACTTGTTTAAATGAAAAATCACATACAAAGCGTCATGTTTTCCTTGACAAATTTATCATAAGCATTAAAATTTCAAGTCCTTATCGAGGTAATCTCAAAGAAATCTGAACATATTTTAAGTATTCTTATGAGAGGTGAAATGAACTATAAATTTATGACATCATATTCTTCATCGTAACCTTTTAAATTATAGGCACTATAAAAAGAGCAGCAACTATTTATTGACTTACACAACCAGTATAATACCATTAAATTGAAAGTATGAATTTCACGAAGAATATTACTTATAAGCCGAAGCCATCTCATAATCGAGTTCATTAATCACAAATAATATCAGGAAAACGACATGGATGAGCCACGCAAAAATAATTTTACTCCTACAGCGTAGCGTAGCTGCCTGCCATTCTTGTTTCACCACGAGATCCTACCACCAAGGTATCGGTCCTTATATATCGACATAACATCCTATTTATTACATACAACCGATACCTACACATTGGGTGTCACTTATATGTAACTTTATAACATTATCACGAAGTTTCTTGAGTAAATGGGTAATCTTGGGCTTTCATGCTCATATTCATTCATATTCCAATAATAGTAGAGAGATAATCATATTCATACTGGAATAATAATCATATGTAAAAATAATCAGCAGCGACCTGTGAGTTTGCCCGCAAGAGACGATTATTTAATACAAACTTTCAACCTCCATTTCAGCCCTTCAGGGAGGAAATTTTCAAAAATCCTCTCCTAGTGCACCCCCTACACTCTCAAAGGACATGGCAAATTTAAACTTTCTAATATCTTACAACTTCAGTCGGACTATCCAGCTACTCAGTAACAGTTTTAAATATTTAGATAGATTCCACTTGCCAGTTGGACATAATCTATGTATTATATGTATTTTATCAGGTTTATTTTATTTATATGTGCAAGTGGCTCGTGACCGTGGCGTATGGCGCTCTATGGGGGAGGCCTATGGTTACATGATGATGATGTCCAACTTTTTCATGAACAACGAAAAATGTTAACAGCGATGATTATCAATATCCCCTGGGCTGTACGCAAAACATACAACAGTAGGGGAGTCAATCATCAACAATTTTGAGAATTTCCTCATGGGTGTTTATTATGTTATTTCTTCCTTACGTCAACGTGATTTTAAGTTGGACACAGTCGTAGATTGATATTAATATTACCCAAAAAGGGAGTGAGTAGCACGTGTGCACACTGAAACACCAACGAATGACTTTGAAGGCAGTGAACAAAGTTGTTATAACCATTGGGCCTATTGTGTATCATTTTAACACCAGTGTAGAAAACCTAGAAAACAGTTCAGCTAAGTGTCGTGTAGGCAAAGAATGTCATCCTGAATTACCTCAACAGTAGACTAATATTCAACTCATATATACAGACTACTGACCCGGCAAATGTTATTACGCCGGGTTGGTTGAACAACCCTTATCAATTAGGGGTATATTTAGGAGTAAGGTAACTAAAATTGTGACACGTGAATTTTATAAATAAGATTATAATGAAATAAAGTACCAAAAAAATTGTCTACATGATATGGATTTTCTTAAAATTTACTGAATGAATGCGGTTTTAACTTATGTATGGAGCCATTGTCCGATGAAGATTTTCGTGTGTAATTTGGTTAAGGTAGTAAATCCGGTACCTGTTAATCACATATAAGTCACTTTCCTAAAGGTTCACTTCATCTAATTCTGTTACCAAGTCCGTACAAAACTGAACATCTGTCAAAATGAATACACAATATAGGGGCTGTTAGGTCATGCCAGTCTTAACCGTTCTTTTTATTCGCATTATGTAATACATAAAGCAGGCAAAGATGTTTATTACTTCAGTTCTATGAGATATTCTGTTAATGGTGTAGAAGAGTGAAGCATTCAAATGCATAGAATTATTGCTAAGACAATTCGGAAGCTAAAGTGTGGGCGCAAAAAATAAAATGATTAAGCCTTTCGTAATACAATCCATAATGCGAATAAACTCAAACTAAATGCCTTTATTTACAACAAATAGGAAATAACAATACAAAATCATTAAAACCGTAACTTTATAAATGGATTTATTTATTTTAATTAATAAATGGCCTACAATTAACTAGTACTTATTATTTTTAATAAATACTGGTTAATTGTAACATCAAAAGTCTAAATACTTTTTAATGTAGGTTGTTACAATTATCAAACAGCATTAAGAAGACGCTATTTATATGACGTGAAAATATTTAATGTAAATTATTCTTTTACATGAAACTTGTTATATAAAAGATGTATGTTTTATACCTGTGAGAGACTGTTACAACTACATCAAAACCGTTACAGTAATAAAGGCATTTAGTGAATGTTAAGAGCAATCCCTTACTCTGATGCGCCGGTGGTCAGTGGGAGACTTGGGCATCGTCATACGCTCCAACATGTACTGTAATAATGAGGATGTTGAGTCATCACGCCCACAAACTAGGTGTTTTTATGTCATATTGAACAATAATAAATATTTTAAAAATCTGCAAGACATAGTAGATGTCACAGGATGGAAGAAAAAGTATGTTGAGGCATTTTGAGACTTAGAGTAATAAAGAAACGAACGTCCATGAGCACCGAATTAAGAGACCCTCCCTCGCTTTGGGGTTATAAAAAACTTATCTAGTTATTAGTAATTTTATTAGTGAATCTAAATGTCAACTTGAACAGTTTATTGTAGACACACCCTCCGTAAAAATGTCTAGCCGCAACTTCCTCCGGCGGGTTTGTATCTCTATAATATCCAGGGATGAACATTAGTCCGTCCTGCAGCGAAAGTTACTGATTTATTACATAAAATGGGTCATGATTGCCACTCCGAGCAAACAAGTTCGTCCTCGTTAAGAATATCCAGACATTTAACGATTAGCTCCACATTAATCATTCACACACACAAATAGATTAGAATGAATATTATGTGTTGCTCGTGTTGTGCGTAACACTAGTTGCCGTGGCAATAAAAATACATCGGACATTAATCGAAATAAAACATTACCTATATTTTAAATCGACTGAAGGTACTTGACTTAGAAAAAAATACTATGATTGGTCCTTTGGACATTGGCCTACGCAAAAAGGTATAGAAAAACAGCATAACAAGAGTCTTTTATATTTTAAGTTAACATGTGGTTCGGTGCTTACCTTCGCCCATGGATGACTCTTGATCTGTGGAAACTTGAACTCCGTGTAGTTGGGGTTCATTTCGCGGATTTGTTCCCGCGTGGGGGTGCCCAGTACCTGTAAGTGAGGAACAATTAAGATCCGCACGTATCTGCCTATAGTTCATTCATCGCTCGCACTCATGACTCCTCCTACACACAGGCCTTTTCTACTTTTTATTCCTGCTCTATAAAAAGTTCCTCCTACACACAGGCCTTTTCTACTTTTTATTCCTGCTCTATAAAAAGTCGAGGCAAAACAAAGGCAATGGAAGTCGAACAACAAAAGAACAAAAGATTTTCTTGTTAGGGTAACTACGCCAGATAATTCTCAACCCTCCACCAATTCTTACGTAATTTTCTATTTTTGTTTTAAAAATAATATATTATGTGAAAATATAAGAGGTTGTGCAATGGTGTGATGATGTGTTTTCAAAAAAAGATAAGTCACACTTAATCTCCCAGTTTAATTTAAATCAAATAATATGAGGAAAATATTTCGTCAGAGTGAGTTGATCCTTCATCCTCCCTCAATTAAGGGTCATGTAGGTTTCTATTCACCGTCGGAATAGTTCCGTAATTTATTAATAGCCCCTAAGTGATCCACGAATGTCACATTATAATTGATAGAGTTATTATAATGACTATATTGAGGTGAGTGCCCTTGACTTGTACGTCGTACTAGCTACACAAATCGAGAAAGCGAACCGGTATAAATCTGCGGTGCAACAGCGCAAAGAGTTGCGGTGCAAATTCCTGCCTCGTGGAGAAGGCGATGTTTCAGTTGACTATCTCTATATATCGGAGTAGGTGGCGTCGTAGAAATACTACTCGCTATAAGACCCCTTAAACTGGCGGTTTACCACCAAGATCTCATTATTTTGTAAATTACAAATCCAAATAATCATTGCTTGTAACTCGAAACAACTTCTTCATTAATTTCACACCAAGAAAATACAGACGAGCTTTTATCTAAGGCAATATTAATTGTAATTTATACGTGTAAGCATCCTAGTGTGTCATTTCTTCTAATTACTCTCCTCCTTGTTTCTTGCTTTATCTATAAACAACCCTTCTTCTGAAGCAAATATCGTCACTTAAACATTGATGTGTTGAGTAAAAGCAGTTTTATTGTAATCACGACTTAAAAATCTAATCACAAACCTCCGTTTTTTTATGCAATATTCAAACGTTGGATCATATCTAAGTTACCTTTATGATTTCGACGAGCTGGTCCACGCCCGAGTCTCCGGGGAATATCGGCTGTCCCAGCAGCAGCTCGGCGACAACGCAGCCCGCACTCCATACATCTGCAAATTTTGTCAAGGTTTTTACCGATGACTTAATTTGTTGGACTATCTGGTGCATGTCGCATTACGCTCGGCTACAGGAAAAAAAATGGATATCTGTTAATGTTTGGGCATCGTTAGTGAGATTATAAAGAAAGTCTCTGATAGACGATTAAAACAATTAAAACAATTAAAATAATTGACACCAAATTTCAGTTCACTTTGATGCGGTCAATGTGAGCGAGAAATATCATCCGGTCGTGCCGGTTCAAATTAGTTGCAACGCAATAATGGTCTTATAAAACGGTTAAGGTTTATATTTGCTCCTATTACTTGCAGCTCTAGAAGCTGCTTTTACAATTTTATTTCGCATCTATCCTGAAGAGATTAATTATTTGGGCTGGTAGTGGCACATATCTTGTCCAACAGCTTTGTTTAAACAAAAACGTACAAAATAGACAATGAAATATAACATATTATCGTATTGAAAATAGCAACTAGAGCACGACCCCATTAGATAGTATTCGAACAACGTAGCAGTGTAACGCTTTAACAAATACTAGGTGGATTGAAAAATACTCGGCCTAATACAGATTCATTCACTTCGGAACATCACATCTATCCACATTATTTAGTCCAGTTCAGACTAATTATTATTTAAGACAGGATAAGTTAGTTAATTGTGTGAAGTTCGAAACAGGTGCGATAATTAGTTGTGGTTTTATAATTTTTTTAACAAAGCAATCGGACATATTTTCTACAAATGGAGCAAATCGAGCAGCGTGTCGTCACAAGAAGGTGCTGTCACCGAAAGCCATCCATGATGATATGGTCAGGACTTTAGGAGAGTCTGTCCTGTCTTATTGATCCATAAAAAAATGGATAGCACAATTCAAGCGTGATAAAGATGAGATAAGAGTGTGAAAGGTGAACCCAGCTCTGGCAGGCTTTTTTAACATTTTCGTCAGTAGTGGACGTTGGACGTCCATCGACGATCCTTTAATTATTTAATTATGGAATATAATTATGGAAGACCAAAGATTAAAAGAATTAGAGAGATAGCCGAAATTATAGGCTAAGAATGAACTCAAAAAATCATGGTCAACAATTGGACTCGAAGGGTGTGATTATGATTGATTATCTTGAAAGGGGTCGCACTATAAACTCTGATTACTACCGCATCTTACTACGTTTACGAGAGGAAATAAAAGAACAACGTCCATTAATGCTCAGAAGAAATGTCCGTTTTCATCAAGATAACGCCCGTGTTCACACGTCTGTGCAATCGACTATTTACCACATCCGCCTTAGTTACCTTATCTGGCACCGTCATACTTCTTTCTGTTCCCTAACCTAAAAAAGACTTGCGAGGTCAAAGGTTTTCGACAAACGACGAGGCCAAAACAGCAGTAGACGAATATTTTGACTCCAAATAAATAAATAAAATAGGTTTATTTGTGATAACACACTGAAACTAACAAAAACAAAACAGAATATTGTACATTTGACAAAACAAAAGTATAGCGAGATAACGTTGGCATCAGGGTGCTCCACAAAACGGTGCGACCTCAGTTTTAGTCAGGACTAGGTACAGTCCAGAGACTGATTTTCAGGCCTAACATATATTTAAGGTTTCCTTCATCCCGGCGGCAATATAATGTCGTCGCTAAAGGTGTTATGAACAAATTATTATATAATTAGATTAAATGCACTTTTAGTAGATATTATGCAAAACGCATAAAAATATATAGAAAATGCAACAAAAAAAAGATAACAAAATATAATAGAAAAACCTCCCATATAAACAAATCCAAATACACACAAGGAAATATACACACCGATAATACAAATACAAAAAAATAATAATACTTCCAATAATATTATATAGGTACATTTTGCGATTCCTGCTGGGCTGATAGAAGGATTTTTTTATAAGCATTTTGTCTCAGAGTATTTAAACCTCCCACGGTTGCGGCTGTACGGTGTGCGGGTAAGTTTAGGGCGTAGTGAGAAGCTCTTCCTGAGCTCTAAGGAAGAATCTTTTTTTTTCAACGGTCTAAATGCTTTAAATGGGAGATGGCAAAAGTGCATCAAGCTTGATGGTGATTATGTAGAAAAATAAAAAATATGCAACTGATTTATTTAGTAAGCGTTCGTTTTCTTGTTTATGCGGAATATTTTTCAATCCGCCCTCGTATTACATATCTCTGCCCTATTACAAATCTCTGATGACGAAGTCGTAATTAAATTATTACTTCACTGTCCGTGACCGGAGGATTCGCCCGCGTAAAATCAATCTCAAGTGACCTATTTATTCATTCGGGATGGAAAGTAATGTTTATGCCGTTTCAGTTTGTAATTTATAACGATTTGAGTGCAACTTAGTGGTTACATTCATCAAGTGAAAGAAGTGTCACAAGACATTTTTAACATTAGTAGGATAGAGTAGCATAAATTTTATTTTATAGCTCAGAAAAAAACGAGGATCCAAATTAGGACCTATTGCTTTATTTGCACATTAACAAATTGCACGAAGTGCGGACACCATAACCACTACTTTGTTCTGGGGTCTTGTAATCGAAAGTACTAGAGCAGAAATAAGGAAAGAAAAAGAGACTCACCAATTTTTGTTGTATAATCTGTGGCGCCGAATATGAGCTCGGGGGCGCGATAGTATCTCGAACAGATGTACGAAACGTTAGGCTCGCTGCGCACGAGGTGCTTGGCCGAGCCGAAGTCGCACAGCTTGAGCACCCCAGTCTTGGGGTCCAGCAGAAGATTCTGGGGTTTGATGTCCCGGTGACAGATGCTCAGCGAGTGGATATATGCCAGGCTTCGGAACAACTGGTACATGTATAGCTGGAAGCGAAAAATGTTGCATTAGTTGACTGTAATTAGTACTTACCTACGTGTTGGCAAATTTCAAACGAAATTAACATATAAAATTATTTTATTAAATAGATTTACAAATATACTATTGAACAGTTGACCAAAAGCTCCAACGAAACGACACCCTTAATTTTCATGTTTTAATAATTTCATGTGTAATCAAAAAATGGATTAAATCTGGGTTCATTAAAACGAAATTAAAGATTTTTTTTTATAGTGGTCTCCTGTCTTTCCACTTTTGGGGAATTGTCTTATGCCAGTTAGTAGAGGTATTCTATAAGTGAACTGTTTCTTGGGAGTTGCAATATTGCCTCCAGTTAGAAGAGAATGGCATATGCTGCGTTACAGCGTATTTACGACGTAAAATGATATCTCCGGTGCGGTTTGTACCTACTACTTACCTGTTACTTAGCCGGTGGCCCATTGGGGGAATAGAAGAGGGGGCAACGCATCAAGGAGGGCGTCGGTAGTCGTAAAAAGGATTTGTCGTTTGAATAAAGATATTTCTATTTGAAAGCAGTGGCAGTGAAGGCCCCTGAAGGGAAGAGCATTGCCCTGCAAGACCACTGTCGGAGTAGTCTGCAAGTGGCAACTGACATGTATAAATATCTATACAACTGGGGCTTAAGAGAATGTGTTATATTTTTTTCTCGACCAATGGGCCATTTCGACTTGTGCTGTTCTTTAATGATTGACATTGTGAGGTTGGGAGTGGGTGCACTTAGGTTTATTCTTAGAGGGAATATGTTGTCTCTAGTCTAGCGTTTAGATCCAGGGATGAATAACGGTATTCAGCAGCCACCGTCAACTCGGGGAGGATAAAATCGTACAGTAATATGTATGAGATATGAGAGTGCGAGTACTCCAAATTTTGGCCACGAGCACTATTTTTACACCCAACCATGACATGACTAACGTCAATAACTCACATTTCAAATTTAGAAAACGTTAAATGCGTTGTGCGAAGTGAAATAATGAATTGGTCAAATAAATGGTAAAGGAAAAATCATTAAACAAACCAAATTTGACCGGACGCGATCACGCTGTTTACGAGAACGATCACAAGGTCGGTCGTGAAATATGAAAAGGTATTACTCAACCTGTTGACGTGTACATTTGCGAATCGTCTCATTATTGCGCAGTGCCGGATTAAGCTTGCGCGGGGAGTATAGCAAATTACATTCAAGGGCCCTGGATTTGCTATTATTTTGGAGTGTTACGGCGTCATAGATTGATTATTAGCCCAGGCCTTGAAGTCTGTTTTGTAGCCGGAGCCCCAATAAGCGGGGAGAGTGTGTATGTGTGTGTGTGTGTGGGAGTCCGTGACAATTGCTACTTTTGCTTCGTGGGTAATCCGCCTGGTGTGGCTGAGCAAAAAAGCTAACGTTTACTATAGACATATTCTCTAAACACGTTCCGCGTGGACGACTAAAGAATGATGATAATTATGATAATACTTTATGTATTATCATAATTATCATGAGAGGACAGTCTTACTTTTAAATAGTCCGAAATACCATGTTTATGTCGAAAACAAAACAGGGGGGGGGGGATTTATAAGTGCCAGCCAAAGGGGGACACAAAAGAAAATTGCAATGACTTACGTGTAAATATAAAGAGGGATGTCAAGTTTAGCTCAGCTGCTATATAAAACGTAGATACCTCTCGTTGTCATGATAGTGGCGCAATAAGACATATGTGTTGTCGCGTATCATGTTGTTTTTTCGCGGCCCCGTTGGAGGGTAGGACGGATTGAGAGTAAAAAGTCTACATAATGATTGTGCGTATGTTTAAGGGCATCGGTATCATCTAATATTTATCATCGGTATCTCAATAATAATTGTTATACTATAAAAAGTTAGTACTATAAATTTAACACATACTAAGTAAATGTTAGGATTTGACATGTCGTGATCGGAGGTGAATACACAAACCTTTATAAAACTAATAGGTATGGTCTGTTCATCTTTGGAGTAGTGACGTGCCACCTTGTATACAGTCTCCGGTATAAACTCCAGCACCAAGTTCAGGTACACTTCATCTTTCTGCAAACAAGAAAATTACATTTTTTATACATTCAAATAAATATTAAATCAATTTTATTTTATTAATTAAGCTACCGGCACGAATGGTCCTTCTTAATATAATTATAATAACAAAAACACTCATGAAATATGTTACCAGTTAAATGATAGGAATGCAAATGACACGTTTAATCTGTAGTAATGTGCTAAAAAGATCGTCATTGCTGGCTTTAAAATTCATAGACCGACCGTCAAGTCTGTGTTGGATACGTTTATAAGTTTACAAATATATAATTGCCGTTTTAATGGTTTAATTTCCAATACCACATTTAATTATTTGGGTCTAGTTATTTGCAACTAGCACTGTTTCTCAAGTGTTTCCTCGTATCTTTTCGAATAAAGTCTAGTATTAAAAGCGAGTGAAGTTTGTCAACATATAGCTATTTTTAAAGTGTAAATATATCATACAATCCAGTTTACCTCGCTTTTTTAATTCCATGCAGAGACTATATCGCGCAGCAATAGCTGCTTTGCACTTAGTTGTCACAAATTATACATGTGCGTATTACAAAAATAAAATAGATTAGTGGGTGATACTATCCTTATAAACTAAAATTATATGATATCTATAGTTAGATTATCTACGGTCAAGTTCGTTGAAAAGCAATTTGTGTAACAACGATTTAGCATAGTTAAAGGCGATTGTAATAAATTATATCACAATGATGAAATATAATTAAGAAATAGAAAACAAAATTGTCTTACAAGATTAGGCTTATTATGATATTGTTTTCATGGATAAACTGTTTACCTATCACTTTCCGGTATCTGTGGAGCCCTCCTTAACACATTTTAGCAACCATCTTATCTTTGAAGTAGGTACTAGTTGCTGCGCTTTTAGAAATGCGTAATTTGTATATTAAATTATTTACAAATCACAGAGGACGACCATTGACCGGAAGGCACAATCATCATAGATAGAGTAAGCAAGCCATCACAACTTTTGCGGTGAAGAGAAAACACAGCCGTTTTTCAAAGCTATCTTAGTAAGAAGCTAATTATGTACTAATAAACTAACGTTACTTTGTACTTTAATATTGAATTTGAGATAATGAAAAAAATTGTTTCTACATAATTTAAAGTTATCTATACAAGCATAAAATAATTAAGGAAGCCACAGCGGTAGAATTATAATTAAGCAGTAATCTCTATAATTTTTTTATTGCTTTTCTATTAAAAGCAATAAATATATCTTTTTTATGTTCCAAGCAATGGATGACGTTCCAATCGTTAGGTAAGTGAATTTGTTACTTGTATTTTAATTCCTGAAACATACCCAAAACGGAAAGTCATTTCTGGTATACATAAACACCTGTACATAGCACGAGGTGCATGTCAATGCAAATTTTGTAAGCGAATTGAGTCATTTGACACACATACAGTGTACATGTAGGGATGCCCAACAATAAATATACATAGCGATATATCACCACATCGATATTTTCGATCTTTTCTTCTCATACGTCTTTTGATAGTGTAAATTGAATTTTCGATTCGATATTTTAAAATATATATATATATTATGGATGTTATTAAGACTTCTGTACTAAACATTTATAAAACGCGTCTTTTTAAGATGACGGATATTCAGCTCGATATGTCGAAAGCTGGTATTGATATGTTTATAAATATAAATGTCCATATTTTTTCACTTGCGGCATCCCTATGTAGATGTACTAAAATCAAATTAAATTGGCACAAGTCCAAAGGTTTCAAGTTCTGTCTTACTACGATCGCGGTAAGGCAGGCGTCTTTACCTTGAACTACATACAGCGGTTAGCTTTTAGTTTTCTCCCAGTTTCTTTGTTACAAATTGTGAAAGTAAGAAGAATATATCTATCTATACTAATTATACAATAAAATCCGTAAAAGTTGTCTGTATGTATATGATCAATTTTCTCAAAATCTACTGAACGGATCTCTATGCGCTTTACGCCCTTAGACAGAGCCTTTCCTGAGGAAGGTTTTAGTGTATAGTTTTTTTCCTCCGTTAGTCATGGGCGAAGCCAAGCAGCTCACTGTTTTCACATAAAATTAAGTTCATAATAATTGGTATCTTATGAAAAAAAACTGGAAACAAAGAACTACATTGTTCAAGAACTATTAATAAGTTATACACATTTTACTGAAAGCCGCATTAGAATCGGTCGGCCTACATAAGAGGTAGTGTGGACGCAGTGCAATGCTCCCTGCATTGCATTGCGTCCACAATCTCTCACCCTAAACTTTTTCCTTTCTATTTCGTCGTGAGGAATAATGGCCTATATGTATTAGTAAATAAATAATTAATCCCGAATTTAAAATTCGGGGTCAGTCGTCTCGGTGTTCATTGAAAGAGGCCTGCTGGTGATAATGATGATGATGATTTATTACAAAACAAAAGCTTTCAAATTTATAAATCTAAATTTCATGTTATTATACTGATAGTTTCTTCAAATGATTGTGGAACATTTGTTGTACTTAATATAGGCGTGATATATAGAGTCTGCAATCAGTTTATAACGATTGTTAGGTAAAATTGTGCGTAGAAGACGTAAAGTGTAGACATATCGGGAGAGGTCAAGACCACTCGTAATTGCTACGCTATATAATCATTATCATTATCAGCCTTTATCGGTCCACTGCTGGACATAGGCCTCTTTCAATGAACGCCAAGACGACCGCTGCTACTCGCATCCATCCCGAACCGGCTACTGCACGGAAGCAGTCTTCCCACCTGGTGAACGGTCGACCAACACTTCGTTTTCCTAAACTCGGCCGCCACTCCAGAACCTTACTGGCCTATTTGCCCTCTGTTCTTCTGAGTGTGTGACCAGCCCATTGCCACTTCAGCGAGCTTATTCATCGCGTGTATCGGATACTTTGGTTCTCAGCCTTATGACTTCGTTACGAATTCTGTCGGACAGAGAAACACCAGCATAGCACGTTCAATGGCCCATTGAGCTACCGCAGACTTACGGACCATTCCAAAATTAAGAGGCCATGTTTCAGCCTCGTAGGTCACCACGGGGAGAACCCATTGGTTGAAGATTTTTGTCTTCACGAAGCTACCGGAATGCCGCCCAACCCTAATGAATCCTTCTATCGGCTTCCCTCTAGAAGTTTATGTCTACTTAATTGCAATGCTTCACGACCAATGCGCAAAATATACTACAAATTTTAGCAATAAAAATATATGATGTTCAATCGTGTAGCAGTAACGTAGTTGTTTTAAAGGACGTGATAGTTGCAAGTTTACAATACAAGAATAGAGAATAATAATTGAAAAGTTTTTTTAGGCATCCAATGATTTTACATATTCCCGATTAACTGGTTTGTTAATTTTACTTTAAGTTTGATGGGCAAATGGATATTACATATATTTGGCGAATGAGGCTTAGGTTTATCATACTGAATGTTTTCATTTTAATCATTTCTTTGTTTTACGGTGGTTCAACGTAAAGTTAAATTAGTTTAGGTCCGCCACGGTTACGCTACGACAGCCACCTTGGCGAAAGGAGTGCAGGTGGTTTTTATCGTATACCTGACCAACAATCGGTCATAAAAAACTTATTGAGATTTTTTTTTAATTAAAATTCTCTACAATTAATAACATTTTGTAACATTTCGATGGACCGAGTGTATTTTATTACGTTTAACTCGAGAAACAATAGTCTGCAATTCTGTGTCAATAATTCTACATAGATATAGAATGTGTTACTTGATGATCCAGATAAATGATATGAGTATGAGAAAAAGCTGTGCGAACCTCCGTTAACACAAAAAAACACAACACTTATGTCACAAAGGAAGAGTGGACATGATTGTTGCAACCTATATCAGTGTGCGATGATAGATGCAAGGAGAAAACTTGAGCTTTGACAAATTCGAAAGTAAAGCTTACAGATGGGAAAATCCTTTTATTTAAATCGATTTTACACACAATTGCAAAAGGCACCGGTTGGATACAGGTTCCGTCTTGTCATGGAGCAACTCGGGGCATGCCCAGGGCCCCAGATATAAAAGTGCTCCCAAATAACCTTTTTGATTAAGCAAGAGATAACAGAGTTTCGAATTTCCATTGTCTTGACCAAAAATTCTTGGGGTTTTTAGATCTGGTATAACAGGGTTTCTCAATATGGGGTATGAATACCACAGGGGTTACGCCACTAAGTCGTAAGGGGTACGCGTAATGCGACACAATTTACATAATGGCATCGGCTAACCCGCTAGCTGGATTATCATTTAAATTAGTAATTGATAAATAAGTATATTGAAGAAATAAGATATCCTTTTTGTTCGTCGAATGTTAAATAAACAAATCTATCTAAAATTTAAACTTTTGTGTTATAAAAAAGAACCTTTAGACTTACTGTTTAAACTCCAGTAGGAGTACCTGGGGCAATAACTTTGAGAAACCCTGTGGTTTAATAATTATTTTAATTCCTTTTCTGACAGTGGCTCACGTCTCACTGCCCAGGGCCCCCTGCATGACACAAGACAGCGCTGGCAATGTTTGTCGGTACCGTTTCATATATTCAACCTACTCGGTGGCCTTGACTTAACACCTAACTGTGCGTGAGCACACACTAGCGGTATCTAATTGGTTTTTGCACATACTGCGACTTCTAGAGACTGCATTGCGTTTAGAAGTGAGCTAACTCCATCGGGCACTGTCACCTTTTCACCAAAATAAAAACACACATATACATTGTCTAGTTAGGTAAATAAATCAACATAAATTATTAATATAAGTAGTAACGTTATCAAAGCTTAGGTTGAACGTGTTCGGTAGTGCCCCTCACCTTTTCTCCGCTCGAGTAGAAGAAGTATTTCAATTTGACAATATTACAGTGCTCCAGTCGTCGCATGATTTGCAGCTCGCGGTTCTGTAACACAATGAAATTAAACATTTTTAGCTAATTAAAAAGACATTCACTACAATACACTCGACACTTATATTTTAAGTAAAAAGAATATGGAAAATATTATAGGAGGATGCAGTGCCATGCTGCATTGCAGCCGAATTGATCTGCTAGGACCGGAGAGGTAGTAACTTATTATATCCTGGTTTATCAAGTCAAAGTTCTTCTTGACAGTCTTCTCGAAGTTGCGCGTCATTATCAATTTAATTTCCCTTAACTTATGCCATATCACCCTTCGGTAGTTTAAATTTCATCACAGTAAATGGGGTTAGAGCCCACAATAAAACAATAATTAATTAAGTCAATTGTTCCTCCGAACTTCTATCTCGTAATTATCGCACATATTTCCTATGACCTATGGTCGCGTTCTTAATGAGAAACAGCTATTTTAGTGGACGTTTACATAAAACCTTCCATCGAACCTCATATGTTGATCCTCAAGAATGTTATGCCCTGAATAATGTACATAGTTTGCTTTAATAATACTAACAAACTCCCATCAAACTCGACCATCGGCCGCGTATTAAGGTCATGTAGCAAATTTACTCCTAGATTTATTAATTATCCAGCACACCAGTTAATTAATTATTATTTTCATATAGTCTATTAGTATTGCTAACCAATTTTACGTAACACAGTCTTGTGACTTCATATCTTTACTAATGTTATAAGGCTATTCATGTTTGTTTAACGCGCTAACCTCAAGAACGACTGCTCCGATTTGATTTTTTTCTCACTCAGTGTTAGGTAGCCCATTTACCGAGGGAGGATATATAGGCTACTAGCATCACGCTACTACAATAAAAAACGGTTGTGAATGAAACGATGCGGCGCTACTAGTAATAAATATGCCTAGAGTACCAATACGCAACGGACTCAGTGTTAAGCAAGGATTAAGACACAGGTAATGTAGACATGGTGGGTGGCCGGACGATTGTGCACTGTGGCAACACTTCGCCACATAGTACCTGTCCTTACACTCGGAACGAGTGAAACCGATCTTAGCTGTGCAACACAGTGGAACGTCGGAATGCCGTGACAACGCCGCCAATTAAAAAGAGCAATTAAAATTTCAACATTCAAGTTTTACATACCTTAAACCTTTTATCCTGGAGCACCTTCTTAATGGCGATGAGTTCGCCAGTATCGCATAGATTAGCCTGGTAGACGACGCCGAAGCTGCCATTTCCAATGAGTTTCATGTCCGCATAGCTGACTTCTTGTGGTCTGTCTGGGCCTTGCCCCGGCGTCGCTACCACGGTCGTCACCTTCGAGCCGTCCTTGCCTGAACATAATACACGATTATCGATATGTACTCCTCACCAACATCATCGTGGGCCAGAAGACGTGTAATGTCACAAGCTATCCGTTACAATCATAGTGCTCGTAAAACAAGAGTTATTCTAATTCTAACTCATAGTAGCCTAGTTTCACGGGAAGCCACTAAAACTGACTCATTGGTCGATATAGTTTATCGGCTTTTCAGTATCAGTGACGTTCACGTGTCCGTCAATGTCTATTGTTCCGTTAACGGCCACTTTTTTGCGTCGTTTATTTAGTTAAATTTTCCATATTATATATTTTATTTTATATTTAAAGGAAAAATAAATAACTCCAGTTTAATATTTCCAGGACACTAGGATAGAGTCTGAAAATTCAATAGTAAATAGATTTTCGAATATGTCTAAAAGTGAATCAGTGAAAATTACATTCTATTTTTCCTTTATATCCGAAATTATAGATCAGTGGTGAATTTTATGAAAGTGTGTTAAGAATTGTATATCCGTTTGTTAGAGTTCGTGTTATTGTTATGACCGTAAACAATATGTTATCAGTGAAATTTAATGTTTTTAGCTAATTAAACTACACGACTTTGTTATACAAATGTAACACTCTCGTGCCTGTGTTGTCTTTACATCGCAGTTTCAAGCTTCAAAGATAACACACTAAGTTGGTATATCTTTTATTTATAATTTACCGGATTGGCTCAGTTGGTAACGAATCCCTCTCAGGACTTGAATGTTTGTATGATTATAATAAAAATCTCAAGTATTTTAGCATTTCTTAAAATTATTTTAAAGAGCCGTTGTGTTGTACCAAAAACACAAATCCTTAAATTCCTTTTAAAGGTAACGCGATGTGATTAGTCCAGTCCATATTATTATGAACGTATAAAAATTAATATGATATCGAGATTTTGGCCTACCAATATCTTGGAAAAGTAAAGGCTCGATTTTCGCATCTATCAGCATTGACCACGGACATGTCACACGTCATCATCAAGTTATAACCTTATTTATTTATTTGACGCTATAGTACGGGAGCTGAAGAGGGGGTTTGTGTAGTTACTCAAACGCGTCAGAAAATCTTATGGTGAGCCCACCACACATCCTGATGACACCTTCCAACAGATATCTGCTTTTTATGTGGGGAGGTTTAAGTAGGCCAGTCAGTCAGTAGGCTCGTGTGCGACGCCTTTGGTATTGGTAAATTTACAGACCATAGTAAATCCTAACGATTTCCATAATTCGAACGAAAATTATGGCTGAATATAAAAGATTGCCCTGCCTAACGCCAATATAAAATAAAAATATAAATGCCATATTTAGCGGTAGCTGTCTTCAGGATACGAGGTACCTCGACACAAGATTTTCTGACGTGCTCAAGTAACTACACAAATCCTCTCATCGGCTCCCCTACTACTATTTCTGACAATAACAAAAAACTTTATATTCCGTCCCTACTGTAAGAGTATAGAATATACAAAATACCAATAGTAAATAGGTACGCAAAGTAAGACAAGAAAATCCATTTAAATATGTGTATAACAGCCGTGTAGGGATTATTTTTGTAGTGGGACAAAAACCTGAACCTAGTCGAACACGCCTAACTCGGCACAACGGTGGATTGAATCAATAGTCGAAGCTGCGGGAAAAACTGCGTAATGGACCTTATTGTAATTTAGATACTACTGATAAAGTTAGGTTGGGATAATTTTGGTGAACGAATGTGGTGTTCAGTCTTCACAACCGCCGTGTTTGAATGAACAGGATAGTGAATATGGAAGCATCAAGACCTGTATAGCTGATGGTTTGTGACGTGCAGCGATGTTATCTCCGTACCATATCCATTAGGGAACTGGAATGAAGATACGTTGTTGTTGTTGTTGGGATAATTTATGGGCTGTTCAATCGTCTGCTGGCACTAAAAACACCTGTACCTACACACGTAGTCGAATTACACCAATCATACCAACCTTGAAATAATTTTTTTTCTTATTGTTCTCGTTTGCACCCCCCCCCC